>JAGFMF010011637.1:2241375-2270585 GCA_019455555.1 Galemys pyrenaicus
GGGGAGCAGAACAGGCAGATCAACAGAAGTACACTGCTGAGGGGAGCAGTGGGCAAGGCAGGAGAGGTCTGCTGCTCCATGTGGGTCCCCTCCCTGGCCAGGGGCAGGGATCGAACTCGTGCTGCAGTGGCTGTGGTTTGTTTCATAGTGCGTTGCTTAACCCACTGCGCCACCAGGGAGGCCCTAAAGCCATGTTTTTTAAACCAACAGCTAACATGGGACTTTCCTAAAGCTGGATAGAAGAGGGAACTCTTCCGTCGTAATAAATGCTTAACTTATCTTATTCCATCTTAGCCAATTTAGTCTTCCCAGTAATTCCATGAACTGACTCAGTGATATTTCAACCAACTTCTTCAGCTAAGGTGAGACAAACTGGGGTCCCAGAAAACAGACGGAACAATTCTCACTAAATAAGTTTAACTTCAGCCAAATTTACCAAACTATGGGGAACATTCGATATCCTAGGAGCCCCCAGGACTGTCTAGAATATCTGTAGTAGAGTAGGGTAGGGGAGCCACCAAACCGTTCTTTTTTTTTTTAAAGAATGTTTATGCATACAAGAACTGGGGTACAGGCCAGAGGTGTGGGGGGGGTGTGTGTGAGAGGAATCACCAGAGACAGAGTGAGGAACAGAACAGGCAGATTAACTGAAGTTCACTGCTGAGGGGAGCAGTGGGCCAGGCAGGAGATGTCTGCTACATCATGTGGGTCCCCTCCCTGCCCAGCCCCCGGCTGGGGGCTCGAACTCATGCTTCACTGGCTGTGATTGCATCATGTGTGGTGCTTAATCCCTTGCGCCACCAGGGAGGCTCCAAACTGTTTTTTTACCAAACTAGATGGACAGATGTCAGCTAAGGCATTTTCCAGGTTGGTGGCTCCTCCCAAGACCTGCACTGCAGGTGAGGTGCCTTGTACCACATTCACAGAGTGGTTAGGTAAATTGCCCAAAGTGACACAGTCAGAAAGGGCAGAGCTGGAATTAGAACAGAGTGTGGTTAGCTTCAGAACTTGAACTTGAACTCTCTCTGTGGACTAGAAAGATGGATAGAAGGAGAGCAACAGCGTCACTGGACTTTAAAGAGAAAGTACAAGGTCAAGTGAGCTGTTACTCTGATGGAACACACTGGAATATAATGTCCACCCCATGGCGTGGTCCTGTGTTGTGGTTAGAAAATAATGTTAAAAGCCACATTTATTACATTCTGTTAAAAACATAGTCTTATTTACTCCTTTTAGTAACACTACAATGAAGGTACTGTTTTCATCCTTTACAGATGAGGAGACTGAGGTATAGAGAATCTGAATAACTTGTCCAGGCTCACACAACTAATAAATGACTGAGTTAGAATTCAAGCCCAGGGAATTTAGCTCCCAAGCCCATGCATTTATGCCCCTTGCTATGCTCCTCCTGCTGGGAGCAGCTGTTGGGCTTTAATTCCAATAGTCCCCAAGTGGCAGAAGTAGTAGGAGGGACATGTCTATCCAGACAGTTGAGGCATGAGCTTTGAAGTCAGGCAGAGCTAAATTCACACCTACCCTGGTGACCTCATCTCTGAGGACCGTCATGCCTTCAGATCAGCTTTGAGCCTCCACTTTTTTTTTTCATTTTTATTTAATTTTTTCTTACAATGTTGCTTTCTTTTCTAGGTGTATTCCTCATAGAATTTCCACCAATTCACCCATGCACCATCGCCCTAGATGCCTGTGCTCTTCCCGTCTCTGCCTTGATCCCAGCCCCTCCCTCTTTCCTGCAGAATGTCTCAGTTTTGTAGCTATCTATTTTTATTTTGTTGTTATTATTTTTTCCTTGATCCCCTATATTCCTCCTATAAGGGAGACCATCCAGTATTTTTATTTTTCCTTCTGACTTACTTCACTGAGCATAATCCCTTCAAGTTCCACTCATGTTTACATAAATGACCTGCCTCTTTTTTACCCCAGACCAATTTTGGATATCATCTCATTTCTGCCATTTTCCAGAATTGTGACACAAACACACAGGGGAGAAGTGCCACAACCTAACTGCAACTTTCTACCTTCTGTATCCAGTATGCCCCCTCTATTTTTACCCTTATCAGCAGACACTCTACAGAATCAGCACTCCCTCAGTTTCCCCCTAGAAAAAATGCAGTCACTCACATAACAATAATGAACAGTGTGTAGACTTTACTGAACATTTCAAAGTAGAGCTGGGAAGGGAACCTACAGTTCACACCCCTCAGAAAGCAGCATTTTATTCTTCCAGGCTTCTATTCAGTTGGCCACATATTTGTTTGTCCCTTGGCCTTTTCCACACACATCCCCTGCCTGGAGTTGCAGGCGGTGACTCAGAGAAGACTGCTCTCTTCTCCCTGTCTTTCCTTCTCACTATCCCTCCACACTTTCCTTGCACACACACACACACACACCACAGACACGTGCACACATCACATGCACATCCTTCCTCCTAGAGTCTTGCTTGGGCCAGTCACTGTCATTTCTTATCTAGCACATCTTCTGGGTGCCTCCCTCCAGCCTGGGGGGGTGGTGGTTTGTTGAAGCATTTATTCCCAATAATATCCTTCTGTGCCTGCTTGGAATGCTCATTAACATGTTGGCTCCCTCTACCAACCCACCTTCCCTGAAACTGTAGAAAAGGGCAGACAAAGGAAATGTCTACCCATTACTGGTGCCTGTGGGGGTGGGGTAGGAGGAGTTCTGCTGCCTTTGCCTGCACTGGCCTCTCCCCCACTTCCTCCCTTCTGAAAGGTCACTGGTTTCAAAGGTCTCAGCAAGTCTGTCCAGGGCTCCTATTTTTCCATCTAGGGGTTTCTCGATCCTAGCAGCAAGAGGGATTTGTCTCTGGTGAAGGCTGCCAAAGGTAGAGGCAGGAATCTCTCAGAGAGCAATTACCTTGAAGAGCCTTCCCCAGAGAACAGGTTCTTTCTATCCCAAATTGGAAAATTCTCACGTTGTGCCAATTAGTCCAGAGGGCACTTGGAACTTTACCAGCTGAAATGCTAACAACTAACTCTTAAAGGGAAAGTGAGCAGAAAACAAACGCAACCTTCCAGCGCAGTGTAGCAGGCAGGTGGCTTTTAAAGAAAAACACAAGGTAATAATGAGTTGTTATCCTGGTAGAACACACTGGAATATAAAGTTAAAACTCATCACCCATTTGAGTTAAATGCAGGACTTTTTTATTTGCCCAAGAGAATATAGATTTCATTGCTAAGATCTACAATGGCATCATTTATCCTAAAGTGAAATATCTGGTTTGAAAAGAACTGATCACATCAGAACCTCTTATAGTCCACATATAAATGTATAATTTAACCTGCTGAAGATTATTTATAATAATAATAAGAGGACCGAAAATGGTTGCACATTTCTTTTTAATCATGTTTGCTTGAGGATGCACTATTTGATTTCTTCTGAAATATGTTGCTTTGCCCAAGAAACATTAGTTTTTGCCCAAGAAAACACTCAACCATGGTGTTTTCCCCAGATGGACAGCTACGGATTGGAGTAGTCCAGAAGTGTGCAGATGGGCAGGAGGGTGCTGGCTTGGGTTGACATCTTGCTGTGTATAATCACAACTGGATAGCCCCTCTTTAGCTCTTCCCTCAATCCAGGAAAACTTAGAGGGGGTAGAAGGAATCTTGCAGAAACTAAACAGACATGGTTTGGTGGGATGGAGAGACCTGGTCTAGACAGTTCTGTATTCTGAGAGCATCAAGTCAAGCTACATCTTTGAGAATGATATTTAATTCTGCAGAGTGTCTGCTGAAGCAGCTCTTTGCTTTTGATTGTGACCCTGATTTTGACGGCTAACAAATTATACTGATAGGAAAGATCAACCACCAAGATTGTTCCTAAACATCACAGCAAAATATTGCATCCCCTTCACTGCCCTCAGAAATGACCAGTTTTTGAAGAAGAACAAAGGAAAAACTCCTAACTTCCCCAATCGTAACATATTACAGATCTGAGCCCCCAAGTGTCTGTTTTTACCAGGCTTAATTTACTACTACCAAGTATATTCTAACACAATTTTCTTTTGAGTTGGCTTTTTCCATTTTTTTTAGATTGGCCTTTTTATTTTAAAATGTTTTCTCAGTAGTTTTTTTTCCCTCCAACCTAGATGAAAACAGGCCTAGACTTGGGCTTTAGCAAATTAAAACAAAATATTCTCCTAGGAGCAGAGTTTAATGTGTTCCCAAAGAGATGCCAAATGCTACTTTATTTTTGGTTGTGTTTCTCTCAAGAGGGCCTTTTAATAGTTCTTGGAGTAGGAATGGCAATCTCTGGAAACAAGATAAATGGGGAGACTTTTACCCTACCCCAAATCCCTTCCTTGCTATTACACTCAGGCAACTGCCTTGGAAGCTGGAGGTAATGAATGCTATAGTTTTACCTGAGATTTCCTACTGCTGAAACAATAAGGTTTCCTTTATTGTTGGGATCAGGTGTACTTCAGAAACCAGACCTAGTGACACTGTCTCAAACTACATTTGAAATTCTTTTCACACAGCAGTAATAGTAAAGTTCTCTGAGCTTATATATATATAAAAAAAAAAAAAAGAGTGTAACTAAGCCATTCCCAGTTGCTAAAACCACACTGTGTTTGGTTAGAATTAGTCTTGACTCTGCATGGCAGAAAACCCAAACCACCAGTGGCTTCAGATAGAACGTTGCCTCCTCCCATGTAAAGAGGGAGCACTGGGCAAGTGGAATGGGGCTCCACTCCTCAAAATTCTCAAGAACCCTTGCTTCTCCCAGCCTCACTCCCCACTGTGCCCATGCTTCGCTCATTTTCTAGAGTGGGGGCATTCATGTTCAAGCCAGTAAAATGGGGAACCTTCCCAATGGGGAAGGTTTCCAGCTGGTAAATACTTCTGCTTACATCCCACTGGCAGAACATAGTCACACGGTCACTACAAGAAAGCTGGGGGAATGTTGTCTCTTTTCTAGATGGCTGTGTGCCCAGTTACACATTCCCTTTCTAGGATATGTTCTTAAAATTCATGTTCTAAAATTCGGCAAAGCCTATGTTCTTAAAATTCATCAATTTATAGCAGTTTTATTTTGAGAATTTTGAAACACCTTTTGAGAATAGCATGACAATAGGAAGTGGTATTAAATCACCTCACCCCACCCTTTATAATATTCAGACTCCCACCAGTAAATTGCTTTTGCTCATCCTCACTGATGAAAAAGGACTAAGGCAAACAATATTCATCACAGAGTTATTTAACTCACATAAAATGGAATGGGAATGCAAAAACATGGGCCATTGATCAAGTAAACTATGGAACATATCCTTAATGGGGTGTTATGCATCTGTTGAAATTATATTACACAGAGTCCATAGTAATATAGAAAACTGCTTACTCTGTTAAATAAAGCTGTAAGGCTATAAACCTTGCAGCACGGTTACAATCAACCAGTGCGGACAGAGCAAGAGATAACAAACACTAAAAACCAAACCCAGTGACTTTTTTGGTTAGCAAGACTTTTTTTTTAATTTGATTTTTTTTTAAAGATTTATTTATTTATACAAGAACTAGGATATAGGCCAGAGCTGTGGGGGGTGAGAGGATTCACCAGAGACAGAGTGGGGAACAGGACAGGCAGACTGACTGAAATACACTGCTGAGGGGTGCAGCAGGCGAGGCAGGAGAGGTCTGCTGCGCCATGTGGGTCCTCTCCCTGGCTGGGGATTGAACTTGTGCTTCTGTGTATTCTGTATATTCTCTATATTAATTTTGTAATTCTGTATATTAATGTGAGAGGGTTTACCTTACAATAGAAGAGGGGTGGGTTTGGCTAAATAAAATATAGAATATAGAAAATAGAGAAGTGGGTGAGGTGTCGCTGGGGAAGGACTGGCAATGGTTGGTGGGTTTAGGAATGGGGTTTGGTACTCTGGGTTCAGTAACTTTGTTGTGTCTACTTCTGTGTATGTTCCAAATCTTCCATCATAAAAACAATCTTTTTAATTAAGAGTCTTTATCTTTTAGAGCTGCATACTGAAATATTTACAGATACAATGAAAGATGGCTTTAAAATAATCTACTTCAGGACTAGGGGGGATAATGGGTAAACATGAGTTGCTGGTTGTGAAATGGATTAATAGCCACATAGTGCTTTATTATTCTGTTGTCTCTACTTTTCTACTTGCTTGAAATTTTCTATAAAATAATTTTTTAAGAAGATGCCTAGGATTTATTCCAGTTTCTGAAACTGACTATTGAATGCAACTTCAGCAGGCTGTTCAATTGGGCATTAACAACTGCAAACAAAGCCCTTAGTAAATTTTGAGGCAGGAGGCCAATGTTAACTGTTATCACTTAACATCATTTAGGGCTATTTCAGTTGCAATTGAAGGAAAATCTGACACAACTGATTTAATTATTAGATCCCACAAGTGAAAAGTTGGAATCCATCTCCCTTCCAGTATTATTTGGTCTAGATTATTTGGTCTCAAACATGCCATTACATTGGAACACTATCTCTCTCATTTTGAGGCTCTGCCTTTTGCCAAAGTAGCTGCGTTCATTCTCATGCTTCATGAGGCGCCTCCTCGAGTTCACGTCTGCCCTGGTTGAAGCTCAGCAGAAGCAGGAGGATAATAATTGCTGTTGGTACCCCAGAGGGGTCTTTCCCCTCACCCTCTCTTATCCAGGTACATGCATGAACACACATGCATACGCTATGTTGCATTCATCCTTGGACCCCACCATGACCCCTCCTTGCACAGGGAGGGATTCTCTGAGTGGAAAAATTTTGCCAGCACACAACTTCAGGACTAGTCATGCCTACTCTGAGGAGGAACTCCATGACACCCTAGAGAGAACTGTCTTTCATTAACCCTGTCTGATGATAATGTCTGGTAATCCCAAGGAGAATAATACCATTTGCCAGCCCTCCCAAGAGATTAGTACTTACCAAAAACAAACAAAAAAATTAAAACAAAAAAATTCCTTACTGTGGAATAATTAACAATAATAGCAGCTAGTGCTCGTTGAAGGCTGATTTATGCCCTCACATTTAATCATCACAGTAATCGTATTATTACCCACCCCCTTACAGATGAGGAAGTTGAGACAAAGAATGATTCAGTCAATTGCCTAAGATCAGCCTTTAGTAGTGACATGAGCCAGGATAGAATATATTTTTTTAAGATTTTATTTATTTATTTATTTATGCATACGAGAGTTGGAGTACAGGCCAGAGGTGTGGGAGTGGGAGGATTCACCAGAGACAGAGTGGGGAACAGAATAGGCAGAAATGCACTGCTGAGGGTAACAGCAGGCGAGATAGGAGAGGTCTGCTGCACTGTGTGAATTAGCTCCCTAGCTGGCCAGTGGCTCTCCATAGCTTCATAGTGCTGAGATTTAACCCCTGAACCACCAGGGAGGTCCCACAATGAAATCTTTTAACCTATCTGCTTTCTGGTCATACAGATATTTTCAAGAACTCCTCAATCCCTGGTTTCAGGCCTCTGCTTTTCCTCCCTGGCAAATCAGTCTCTTCTACCTGTATTTTTATTTCCTTTACTTCCTGGTCATTAAGTTACATGTTCCCATAGAATTCCTCCGAGGCCCTGCTCTCTTCTCCCAGTCTAGACTCTCTCTCCCTGGGCGATTCTATTAAGGCCCTTGGGTTTATTCAGTTGCCGTCAGTTCAGCATTGCTTCTGACTACATAAAATAAGAAAAAGTGACTGCTAGCTTTAAAAATGGTGGTGGGATAAGGAGATTATTTTTCTAGTAAAACAAAAAATTGCACACCTTTGGACAGGCACAGCAGCTCCACAGTGTCATCAACCCAGGGAGGGACTCGCTACTGCTCTTCTCCCATCCTCATGTGTTGCTCTCATTCTCATGCTTTTTTCCCCTTAGATAACAGAGTAGATGCTCTGTCTCTAACCTCAAGTTCATGTTCCAGGCAGTAAGGTGGGATAAAAGACAAAAATGCATGAAAATCTAACCTATCTCTTCATATCAAGTTTTCTAGAACTCCTCTCCAGCTCTTTTTGCTTACCTCCCCTTGGTCAGAGCTAGCTATTTCTAGCAGGGAGCTGAGGGAGGTATCTTTAAGTAGGCACACTCCATGTGAAGAAACTTAAGACTGACAGGGCCTCCCTGGTGGAGCATGGGTTGAGCGCAGCACTGTGGAGCATCCATGCACAGTGGCACGAGTTCAATCCCTGCCAGGGAGGGAACCCACATGGCACAGCAGACCTGTCCTGCCGTGCCCACTGCTCCCCTCTGCAGTATGTTTCAGTGGATTTACCTGTTCTGCTTCCCATTCTGTCTCTGGTGACTTCTCTTACCTACCACGATTCTGACCTGTACCCCAGCTCTTGTAAGCATAAATAAATAAATTCTTTAAAAGAAAAAAAGAAACTTAAGACTGACAGAAGTAAGAGAAATTATATATTACATAAATGGAATATTATTCAGTCAAAAGAAAGAAATTTGACATTTGAGTCACCAAAGATATGGGGGGGTGGGGGGATCATGCTGAATGAAATAAGTCAGAGAAAGACAATAGTAGAAACACTGACAGTTGACTTTCTTTTAGTAATGCAAATGCATGACTTGAACTTTGATGCCTAGACATCCATTTCAAAGAGGGCTGTGGGTAGCCCTGGGACCAGATAAAGAGCCAGGCTGCCCCCCCTAGTGAGGTTCCTTTTACACATCCTCATGGATTTATGTAACTGGCCACTTGGGGGCCACTTGTATTTTTATTTCCTTTTCTATGGCTCCTGATCTTATGTTTTAAATTAACCAATAAAGAGTAAGCTCTTGAAACCCTCGACCACCATCCTCAAACCCAATAAAAGCAGCACCCCAGACGCATGTGTGTTGTCTGCCTCTGTACCCACAGCCTCACTGTGTGGCCCCTGGTGTATAATAAATCAAAGTTTCCTGATGGTTATTGCTGCAATAAGAACCCCAAGGACCAGTTGAACTAACATATTGTTCAATAGGCTGAAACAAGAACAAAACAAAATACTGCATGATATCACTTATATGTAGGATCTAGCTGAACCCATAAAAACTAAGAGCAGAATGGTGGTTACCAGAGACCTGGAGTGTTTCCAAGAATTCTGCTGAACCACATCTGCCGAGAAAGCTGTAAAGAGGGTAATACCAAAAAAAAAAGGTCAAATTTTAAAAATGTAGCAAAATTTTCAGGAACAGATTAGGCAAAAAGTGGGCCTCACCATTGACTTGGAATCTGAAGGTAAAAGAGGTAGAGTGCAACAGAGCGAATTCAGGTTGGTCAAGAATGCATCTCAGGCTACACACACAATTTGGAGGAGGCCCCTGGTGTTCATTCCTCCATTTCTACCCTAGAATTCATCCCAGCTTTGTCAGATAATGAACACTGACGAACCACTGTGTGCCAGGGACCCAAGGACATAATTTCAAGAAGACTGAGGATTGCACAGTGCAGAGGAAGTGTTATGAACCTGATTAAGAAGGATTCTGAACTAGTGTGGAGATCAAAGCATTCTGAGAGAAGGTCATGCTTATACTGAGACCTGGAAGATAAATAAGAAAGTACCTAAAATAGGATGGGCAAGAGGAGTTTCAGGGAAAAGGGCACATGAAAAGTCAAGTGTTGGGCATTTAAAGAGTGGGGAGGGCACTTTTTTCTTCCCTGTTTCTAGCTTTTAAGACTTCCCTAAAGAGTCTTGCCTCTTGCCCTCCTTATAATCCTCCCAATGAGGAAGGTTGAGTTATCTGATGTACCCATTTCACTGAGTGCAGGAAATAGAAGGAAATAGATATTTTCGATAAGAAAGGATTTACCAGGTACCAGTGCTGACAACATCTTTGGAAATACTAGAAGGACGGGAAGAGCTGGCTCTAGGATAAGGCCTTTGGGAGTGATTCTAAGAAATGGAAAAACTGGCCCACTAGTGGAGCTCCCAGCTCTGAGCCAGAACTACTGATTTAACATAGAACTCATAGTTGCAAACCAGAGAGCAGGAAACCTCAGTCAAGAAGAATAACACTGCAGAAAATCTTGTGCTTCCACAACCTAACTTGCCCCCCCCCCAAAAGAAAACAAAACTGTAAGGACCACTATGTCATTTTCACCGTCACCTTGCTACAGCAGAGACTGACTAGAGTTTTTAGTGTTCTGACCTCTGTGGTCAGGGAGGTGGGAGGTTGGAAGAACTAATCCACAATACTCACCATTGGGTTCTAGATGTTGCTTAACTGGGTTGAGCCAGTCTAGCATAGGTCCTGATTTGGGTGATTTGTTTTTTCCCTTTTCCCTCTCCACTGGGCTGAGTGGAAGGCAATGTTTGTCCTAAACACACTCCACCCCTTTTCACAGATGAGCTGATCCAAGGTCAAGATGGGATTGGAAGTTAAAAAGTGTGTTTTGACTTGAACACCAAGCTATGTCTTCCATTCCATTTTGGTTTTCTTTCCTTACTCTCCACCTCCCTGCCAAAATTCTCACATATGTATTACTGTTAACCTACTAGTGCAGAAGCAAACAAAGAGAAAAAGAAATTCCTCAACAAACATGTGTAAGTAGCAATGTTGTTTTCGGTGTGATAAGGCAAGGTGCCAGCCTTGATGCTGCATCAAATCGTTTGCCATCTCATGTGCAATTCTCCTCGTGGACCTGGCTTAGTTCTCCAGTGTTTCCTCTTGTTGTACCTGATTTTATTACTGTTTTCATCTGAATCCACTGGGGAATGGGACAACTCTGCTTTTGTTTTGTGGCCAGGAATCTCTTGATCTTGAAAGGTCAGTAAAAGACATGGTGAGGAGCAATCCATCACCTACAATCGTAGAGAAAACCTATTTTGATTTTCTTACATGCTCCATTTGTATTTTTCCCAATTGTTTCAGAACTTGGGTAAGGAAGAGGGATTCAACTTAAAGGGTCCTCTCAAGAATCCAACTTCTAGTATGGCTACAGTGAAAAGAGGTTGGGGTAGAGAGATACAATGTGAGGCTGAAAAGACAATGTGCTTCTATTAGGTCTTCTTGGTCTACTTAGGGATTTTTGGACTTGAACTTAAGGACATGGAAAAGACTTTGGAGAATTATATTTGAAAAGGTGAGCACAAAGTAAAAAGCACCAAATGGGAAAAAAAGCAGGGCAAGGAGAAAAAGCATTGCAGAAGTACATGAGATGGATTTCTTAGTCACTCATGGGACAGTATGTCACTTGGGCTGACAACTCTAGGTCTCAGTTTCTTCATCTACAAACTGGACATAATTAAATCTCTATCTTAGGACAACTAAATGTGAAACATCACTTAGGATGGTGCCTGGAAGAAATGATTGAAGTTGAATCCAATTCTGTAATCACTATTGAAGCAAATTGACAAAAGGAATTTGGATAAAGACAGAATGACTTGAAAGCTCTCTTTCTCTTTCCAAATACCCAACCTTAAACAACTACGGAGTTTGTAGGAGAGCATTTTAAACTTTGTATGCTGGTTACTGACTGAAATCCTGGATTTGCAACTCACTAGCTATGGGTTCACAGCCAAATTATGTGACCTTTCTAAGTTTTCATTTTCTTTTCTTTAAAATGACAATAATTATTGTACTTCAGAAAGCTGGGGCAATTTAGTGTGAAAATCCATAAAAACATTTAGTATATAACAAACAACTGGACTGAATGGCCAGCAGATGAGAGGGCTCAAGAGACATCTTCCCCTTTCAAAGCAGGATGTAATGTGGTACAAAATAGATGCAATTCTTAAAGGTTCCACTAATATTTCCCCCACTTGGAGAGATGGACTGGAAGACAAGAAGGTCCCAGGAGAAACTTACAACACCCTGACGGGTCCATTTTCTACCCCGGGCCATGGGGAATGAGGAGAGCCACATGTCACCATGCTTTCCCCTCTGCCCCTGCCCCTGCCAGGGAGAGTTCTGAAATGAGGAAAGAAAATGAATGAGAAAAACGAATAACCCCCTGCTGTGTTCATGTTTTATGTAATGCCCTGCACACTGAGTGTGGGTGAGACCTAGTAATTCACTTCTGAAAAATAAAATAGGCCAAGGTGATGGGATGTGACTTCTGACTTAAGATTATAAGATTCAGTGACCTCTGTTTTGCTTGTGCTCTCTCTCAGGCTCCACTCCTGCTTGCCCTGCTGAAGCAAACTGCCCCATAGAGAGCTTCGCCTGTGCAGGACTGAATCTTGCCAGCAGCCTCATGAGTGAGCTTGGAAGCAGATTCTTCCCCAGTAGAGCCTTGAGAAGACTGCAACTATGGTCAATACTTTGATGGGACCTCATGAGAAAGTCTAAAGAGAACCCAGTTATGCCATACTGGACTTCTGACCTATGGAGACTGTCAGGTACAAATTTTGTTTGAAGTTACAAACTTTCTGGGTAATTTTATTATGTAGTAACAGCTACCTGGTACACCTATCCAATGGAGTCCTTATGTTTCTCTTGAATTTTGCTTTTTACCAAAGTGGCTGGTTCATCCTAAAATGAGGAAACGAAAAAAATCTGAGGGCCTCTGGGCCTCCCTGGTGGTGCAGGGGTGTAAGTCTCAGCACCATGAAGCTATCCACAGTCACTGCAGCATGAATTCCATCCCCACCAGGGAGCTGACACAGGTGGAACAGCAGACCTTTCCTGTCTCGCCTGCTGCTCCTCTGAGTAGTGTATTTCAGTAGGTCTACCTGGTCTGCTCCCCACTCTGTCTCTGGTGACTCCTCACCACCACACCTCTGGCCTGTACCCCAGTTCTTGTATGCATAGATAAATACATCTTCAAAAAAAAAAAAAATCTGAGGCCTTCACTAATAGGCAGGGCACCCTCCCCAAGTACCACAGGGAATAAGTTCCCAGTAACTATTGTCCAAGATCCCAGCGGTCACTTCCCTTAGGCAGCTAAAAGCCTAAACAGACCATGTAGAGCCACAACATCTGTTCTTCCTGAATAAGAACTACGTTACGTAAACATCTAAAAAATAACCAGATAATCAGGATGGGGAATTAGATGATTTTCTAACTGCCCTCATTCAAAAATATGTTTGTACAAGAAAAGGAGAGCATGGGGAAGGAACCACAATTAAAATGGAAGGGATTAACACAAAATACAAAAAAATGAGCACCATTTCTGGAAGGTGTGCACCAGGCAACACAAAAAACTTTGCTCAAGGAAATTAAAAGCAAACACAGAGCTCAGGAAGTTCAAAATGAAAAGACAGATGAGAAGATAACAGTAATAAGATGAAATAGCACTACAGAGAAAGAGAATTACAGAAAGTAGGCGAACTTTACAGTGTAGAGTTGCCCAAAAAATAAAGGAGCAATGTAACAGCTGTCTTGACTAAAAGTGCCTGGAATGAAAACTTAAAAGATAAGAAAGGAGGAGAAAGAACTTAAAATAATATTCCAACGCATGCCAGGAAACACTGATGAACTGGAGAGCTGAACCTGTGATATTTAGTTCATAAAATAGCATGCAAAATTAATGAAAAACAATAAACGTCCACATCACTGGCTTAAGTTACCCATTCACAAATTAAACAAAGAAGTGTACAACATAAGGTATTAAAATAAATGGTTTCTGAAAGTAAAGGGAAAGAATCCAAGTTGCTTTCAGACTTCTCATCAACATTAGATGCCGACAACCAGGGAGTGTGTGACTCGAGAGCCTGAATTCGAGCAAGTCACTGTTCGCGTGTGTAGGCAACAGGAAGGCATTGTCGAAAATGCAGATTCTAGTTGTGGGGAACTTTGAGCCCATTTAAAAATCTATAAGTAACTCCACCAGGCAGGATTCATCAGAGGGGCAGCAGTGTGCACACGTGTGGGTGTCGTGTACGCATATCTGTGTTTTAGGGGCTTGACTCAGTGTGGGGGCTGGGAAGGCAGTCTTCCTAAGCCTGTTTTCTTCGAATCTGACACTGAAGTTTGAAGCCTACTGGGCAACTGGTCAGAGAAGGGCAAAAGATGCAAAGTAGAGCGGAGAAAGCACAATCCCAATCCCACAACATGAGATGGAGTCCAGAGCGCGGCGGTGGGGCAGAAACCAGGTGTTGGGTCCCTCACCACAGAGCTAAGCATCCTCACCTGGCCGGGGTGGGGGGCAGGATGTCCAGGACAATCCAAAGGGAAATGGGGAAGCTGCAGGGCTGGCTGCTAATGAGCTTAGTCAGCAGGTAAATGACAGGACTTTGAGCTAAGATGTCTTCTGTCTTACTTCTGTCCCCCAAACCTCTACAACAATCTCACATTTTGTGGGGGCCATTCCAATCAGAAGTAGTGGGAAAGGTACTTCTGGAAAATGTAATGTGGCCTAAGCAAGTTGAAACATGACAAAGACAGCACAGGCTGGTCCTTACCAACTTGGCACCCACACACATTTTTCTCAAACCACGCTTAGTGTCCAAATAAAGACAATCAAGGAGTCACACTTCAGTTGAAATATGACACAACTGTCCCTCTTACAGGCAAGGTCACGCTAACCTTTTCCCAAAAAGAGCATTAGGGTCACTTTTTTGTTTTTAGATAATATTCACTCTTTCCCTAAAGAAAGAATGACATTTTGTAATTTAAATACTTTCATGTAGGTATTTATTCTGAGCACATCTTAAATTACATGATAAAGGGATGGCAGAAGAGATGAAAAAATATTTGATTAATATTTATCAAAATAGGGCCTCCCTTGTGGCACAGGGATTAAAGATGCTGCGCTGTCAAGCTATCCCCACCCACTGTGACCTGAGTTTGAGCTAGGCCAGGGAGCTGGCCCACATGGCACAGCAGACCTCTCCTGTCTCACCCACTGCTCCCCTCAGCAGTGTATTTCAGTGGATCCACCTGTTCTGCTCCCCACTCTCTCTCTGGTGGATCCTCTCATGTCCCCCACATGTGACCTACCCCCCCAGTTCTTCTATGTACAAAAAATATATTCTTTTAAAAGATTTATTTATTTATGCATATAAGAACTGGGATACAGGCCAGAGATATGGGGAGGCGAGAGGAATCACCAGAGACAAAGTGGGGAACAGAACAGGCAGACTGACTGAAATACACTGCTGAGGGGAGCAGTAGGCGAGGCAGGAGAGGTCTGCTGCACCATGTGGGTGTCCCCTCCCTGGGTGGGGATTGAACTCACATTTCTGTGCTGTGGGTGCTTCACAGTGTGGCACTCAACCTGCTGCGCCACCAGGGAGGCCCACAAAAAAATAAATCTTCAAAAAAAAAATCACCCCCACAAATTTTTCAAAATATATTCACATTAAAGCACTGTAACTATTTAGAGTCCTCATTTCTATAACTGGTCACAAGGTCATAGCTAAACTACCGCCATCCACTCTCTGCTCCAAATTTTTTGCCCCCAGTATGCAGGTCAGTTGGTCGTAGTTCCTTGCCCAGAACTATGTGAAAGGCCCAGGCTGTTAGCAGTCTAAATTGGGTTGTTGTAGTTTCCCCCTGACCTTAGGGGTATGAGGTCTGCAGGATGACCCAAAGGCCCTCCAGCACTCCTCTCTTACTGCTTTTGTGAAGAAACCCAATTTCCCCTGGATGGTAAGGATCAGTCACCTCAGCCAGCATTTTACTTGTTGATTCAGTGCCAAAGGGCCAGATGGCAGATTCAAGTTTCAGTTCATTGGAAACTTTGCTAAGTCTCCTGGTGAAGACATTTCTCCTTTTGTGACAAAGACCCCTAGACCAGGAGGGGCTAGAGCTTCAAGGATGAGGGGCAATTTTTTTACTATTGGATCACTAGTGTTAGTAGGAAAGGGATGCCTTTCATTTTTATCTCTTGGTTCCCTGACCCCCAAATCTAGGGTATGGGAGAAATACAGCTGCTGATTTAGAGCAAATCCCACATCGTGGAGGACTCTGCCCCAGCCCTGTGGTTCCACCACCTCACTGACTCTGTAACTGAATCTTCCGAAAGTCTTTCAACCACCTAAGCTAATTGCTTCAAGATGATGGGAAACACGGGACGACCAGTGAACTCCACACACGTGGAAATCCCTGCTGCATCTCATTTGCTGTGAATAAACACTACGATGGTGGACAAGGCTTTCTGTAAGGCTGCAGATGGTAGTTTTGGCAGAAGCCTTATAGGCAGGGAAGGCAAATCTCTGTCCAGAGAAAGTGTCAGTTCCAGTAAGAACATGCTGCCTCTTCCATCATGAAAGTTGTCCAACGTAATCAGCCTAACACCAGGTAGCTGGCTGTCCCTTCAGGCAATGATGCCATATTTGTGGCTGTGCTGTCCATTCTGTGGGCAGACTCAACACTCAGCAGTAGCCGGTCTGCCTTGGTGAATGCAATCTCGGGTGCTTAACCCAAGTGTAACCTCCATCCCTGTCAATATAGCCATTTTGTTCATGAGTCCACACAAGAGGACTGAGGAAAGAGGCTCCGAGAGCCAGACTGTGTGACCCTATCCACCTGGGTTATTAAAGTCTCCTGCTCTCCTTTGGTGAGTGCTTCATTCTCTGCCCCTCAGGTCTGTTGTCCTGTCCTCCCCAGGCCTTGTCACCAGTTTTCCCTTTATGTTCCTTCCAAGTCTGACTGCCCAAACCAAACCATGATTTGGTACAGATCCAAATTCTTCTAATCCTCTCTCCGTCCAGGCAAAATGAGCTAGCAAGCACACTGCTCCAAGTCCTGTTCATGGGGAGGATTTCTCTCCACCACTTTAGAGAGGTCCTGGAGGTGCTCTGGTGCGACAGCTGTGCACTCACAGGCGATGGATGCAAACCACGCAGACCTACCTATAAACCCAGCCCCTGGCTTTTCATCCTGGTAAACTGATCATAGGGAATTCTCCCGCAGGATGGGTGTGGCTTGAGAGAAAGTGATGTAGCAAGAAGTGGGGCTTGGGCAAGTCTGGGAATTGATCACAGGATCTCAGAGCAAGAGATTAACCTGCTCGGGTAGGGAAGAACAGACTGCTGGTAGTGGTGAAAAGGATTTGAGGTCCCTACATTCACTGGAATCTGCCCACATAATCCATTCTAATGTATAGACTGGCATTCCCTCCCAACCTGTGCCCTAAATTCTAACGAAAGAAATCCTGTGAGATTGGGGCTTCAATTTGTAATTCAATGTCAGAACTCACAAGACTCGGTAACTAGTTAGACCTAAAATTTTTTTCGAAAATGGATACCTAGCACAAGCAGAATATGCACTGAACTTCAGCAGGATCCAGCGAAGGTCTCTCATGTTCGTCCTGAACCAAGGGTACACAGGGGTGCTCCCTTTTCAAAAGCAAACTGTGGTGTGTGCCAGCCCTGCCCAAAGACACCTGCTTCTGAGACTCCTAAGGTCATGGTCGTGTAGGCCAAACCTATTGTTATTTCCTCACAGTCTGCAGAAACAGACTTTGGTTTTCAGAGCCTCAGCCCAGCCACTACAGGCGAGGATGTTTTTTGGGGAGCTGTCACAGCAGCTTATGCAGAACTTCAGGTCCCTTATGCAGAACTTGAGCCTTGAATTAAAAAAGAAAACTCCTAAACTCATTTAATTTTTAAAAACTTTTTAAGATTTATTTATAAATATTTATGAATATATGTCTCAATATTATACATAATATTTATAAAAATATTTATAAAGAGCTGGGGCACAGGCCAGAGGTGTGGGGTAAGAGGATTCATCAGAGACAGAGTGGGGAACAGAACAAGCAGATCTACTGAAATACACTGCTGAGGAGAGCAGCAGGTGAGAAAGGAGAGGTCTGCCATGTGGGTCAGCTCCCTGGCGGGGAATTGAACTGGTGTTGCAGTGGCTGCAGATGCTTCATAGTGCTGTGATGTAGCCCCCTGCACCACCAGGAAAGCTACAGCTCATTTAATTTAAAGAACTGTTAATTCCTTTGACTGAACAATTATGCTTTTAGCAACTTATTGTAAAGAAATAAGGATGTACATGAAAATGTAACAACAAGATGAATTACCCGAGCACTATTTACAAAGGTGACAAACTAGAAATTACAGAAAACTGGGCATTTGGTGTGTAAGTAAGGTACATCCATAAATTGGAATGCTCAACAGTCATTAAAAATGTTATAGAAGAATATTTATTGCCTTGAACAGTTTAGGACATACTGATGTGTGAACAAAGTAGGTAGTGAAATTACATACAGTGGTGATTACATTTTTATAAAAAATATGTATGTATACACAGTCCCAGAGTTATGATAGTTCAATTTACAATTTCTTGATTTTATGATAGTGTGGAAGTGATATGTGTTCAGTACAAACTTTGAATTTTGATCTTTTCCTGGGCGAGCGACAGGTAGGATGACACTCTCATCACGCCGGCAGTGGCAGTGAGCTCCAGACCCCAGGCAGCCAAGTGATCACCAAAGTGAGTAACCGACACTCCGGTGTCTTATGCTAGCTCGTCCTGAGAGTCTACTGATGTCGCCGATGCTGTAGCCTCCCCATTGTTCAACCTTTCATTTTAGTTCAAACACTCTTGGGTCCCAGTGTGCACCCAGCTGTGTGTGTTAATAGTGAGAATCCACACAACCAGTTTTTCACTTTCAGTACTGTATTCAGTAAGTTACCGAGATACTCAGTGTCTCATTATATTATAGGCTTTATGTTAGATGATTTTGGTTCACTGTAGGCTACTGTAAGTCCTGAGCCTGTTTAAGGTCGATGAGGCTAAGTTATGGTGTTTGGTAGGTGAGGTGAACTAAAAGCATTTTCAATTTCCAGTTTCTTGGCACACTGCCCACTCAGAGGTCCAGGAAGATCTGTATATATTGCATAGAAAAATGTGCAGGAATATACACTAAAGAGGTAACAGGGTTTATCCCTGGGGAGGGAGTACTGTGTGTTTATTTTCTTCCTGTCTCCCTTTTTTTCTACAAATGACATAATCTGATTTTTTATTAAGATAAAATAAATCTACTTCGCTCCTTCATTTTGATGAAAAGAAATCCCTTAAAAAAAAAAAAATCTTAGGGTTGTCAGAAGCAGAAATGATTTCCACGTTGCCACAAAGGCAATGAACTTGTTCTCCAAGGAAGCTGGCAGGAAGCCTCACTATCCAGGTCCAAGTCAGATTCAAGGGGAGAGTGGTGTCCACAGCTTCGGGGGCTTGCTGCAGTGCCTGTGCCCTGAGGCCCCTCCAGCTCACCCTTGGCCCAGCCATCCTATTCTTGGTGAGTCACCAGCCTCATCATCTTCAGAGCCATGTCCCCTTGGTCAGAAGGAACCTGGAACCAAGCAGAATCCAAGTTAGCGCTCCCTATTCTGGTGCTGGGGCTAGGTTCAGAGGTGTATCCTGAGACCCTGCCCCCAGGAAGAACCAATTCTGATGGTCACTGGAAGGATGGCTGTGCCTGGCTGCATCCCTTAAAGAGAATCTCTATGAAATGACCCCTATGCTGGACAAAAGTTCTTCTGGGCACCAAGTATATTTGGGTAGCAGGGGTCTGAAAAGTCTGCATTTAGAAAAATCCTTCTACTTCCATCTGGGGCTGATCTGTTGACTCCTTTAGGAGGGCTGTACTTATTTTCTTCCTGTCTCCCTTTTTTTCTACAAATCACATAATCTGATTTTATATTAACTAGGACCCAGCCAGTGCAAGAATGACGTTTCTAGACATGTTTATTTCCTGTGTAGCAGGAGGGATCTCAGACTGGGAATATAGTCAAAATCAGGCTGAGAGGAAAATTAACAGCAAATAGGTAAACAAATACAAATAAGACCGTTTGGGTGGCACCCTAATTTCTGTATGCTTATTTAATTTTCTTATTTTCTCCCTAGAGTTTTAGAATGTCTTTTTCCCATACATCATCAAAAGGAGACCTCAGTTTCTCCTTATAAAGATGGGGGTTGAACAACAGATGGTTCCAAATTCTGAAGTTCCAATGTTTCCATGATTCCCTGTGGCTCAATCTTATTCTGGACTCTCCTGCCAAGCAGGGTCCCCAGGAGGCTCAGGCTCGGTGGGGTACACCAAATCGACATTTAATCAGCTAAAGGGGGAGCCTCTGGGAGATGCTTTAATAACAGACTCCAAGAGCTATTTTAAGGTTGCCCCCAACAGATCTCTTGTTCCATCTGTGACAAACCAAGAGGAAATGAGTGAACTCGTGGTTAGCTTTCCCCTTCCCCTCCTACTGGCCTCTGCAGGGACCCCCTTTAGTAATAATGCTATGCTCTAAGACGTCCTACTAGCTTTTCCCCAGTCCAAACTGAAGGAACCCAGATACTTAGAGCTATAACATAATGTCCTCAAAACCCTGTGTCCTGCTGCCTTATTCATTCTCTCTCCAGATCAAGTTTCTTCGAAGCTTCCTTCTAGTTTCCTAAAGAAAGTTACTGTCTTCTTGCTCTTGTTGCTCATTCATTTTCGCCCACTTTCCCATGCTGGCTTCTAAGCTCAACATTCCACTAAAAATGCTTGTCGTGGTTACTACAAACGTTGTTGGCATGACCAAATCACTGCTTACGTTTCAGTCCTATCTGCCTTCTCAGCAGCACTCATATTACTGGGCCCTCTCTGTTTGAGAAAATCTCATGTCTCTGGTCTCCATTCTACTTTTCTGGCTGTTCCTTTCTCCACTCTGCTTTTAAGGTTTTTCTTTTGCATCCTGTCTCTTAAATACTAGTGAACCAGAGCACTATCCCCAGACTTTTCCATACCTGACTTCCAAATTTCTATCTCCAAAGATAAATATCTGACTCCAGATACACACACAATTTATATACTGAACTGACTTATGGGCACCCCACTTACTTCTTAGACAAATCTGACACTTCCATTCTTTTGCTTAAAACCTGTCTGTGGCACCTGCTGTTTTCCTTAAGGTGGTATGCAGGCTCCCTTAACAGCCTCCTCTCCCCAGTGACCCTTCTAAGGCCTTGGTGGCCCCAATGCTTCTCTGGACCTGCATTCCCTGCTTTCCTTGCTCTCACACCTTCTCTCCTTACTAGCTAACTCCTGGCCATCATTCAGGGCCCACTCTTCCAGATCCCCAAGCCTACTCTGGGTCCCCTTGCCTGGCCAACCCCATCTTAGCATTTCTCGCCTGTTATTAAGAGTCTCTTTGCCTGTCTGCCCTGCTGGCCCTTGAACTCATAGAGGACAGAGCTGGAGTCACTTCCATCTTTGTATTCCCAGCACCGGGGAGAGTGATTAGGGTGTTTGGTTATTAAACAAAGGGACCAAAGAGAAACTGGTTTCTCTTAAAGCTTGCAACATTTTGTTTCTAGGAAGTTCTTAAAAGAATACTAAAGGTCAGGGAGGTTAATAATCAGTTGCCCTTGGCCAGACACCTCAGTATTGTCAGCTCAAGTCTATCAAATACCCCAGCTCCCCCTTTCCTCTGTATCCGGGTTTCTCAACCCTGACACTACTGACTTTTGGGCATTCAACTCCATTGTAGAGGGCTGTTCCGGGCATGGTAGATGTGTCCTGGGATCCCCGGCCTCTACCCACTATATGGCAGTGGCACCCTCCTTGAAGTAACAACTAAAATGTCTCCGGACTTGGCAAAGTCCTCAGGGTGGGAGACCCTAACTGAGAAATACCAATGGCCCTAAGGAGTGGCATGTCGATGAGGCACTTTAGTCTTCACCCCAGTCTCCTTCAGCAGCCCTTCAACCAGACAAGTAAACACACTGTGTGCTTGCTGCCTGAAAGCTGTAAGACCGGTATCCTAGACCAAATTTCCAGCCAGAGTGCTCCCTCAAGCCTTTCACTAAGGAGATTCTGTCCTAGGAACATGGAGCCAAGGGCAGAAAAAGGCCAGAGGGCACCTTTAATGTCTCAATTCATCTCCCCCAGGAAACTGCAAGCCTGGGGAGAAAAGACACTGAATTTAAGTGCCTCCAGGCCAAACTGTGAAGTCCTCCGGCCTCCGTCATTCTTCCCTTTTGGCTTCTTGTTGGGGTGTGTATGCGTGGTGGACTCAACCCTCCATAATCTCCCTCAGCTTCTGTAAAGCCACTCAGTCAACTTACAATCTAAGGTACAAGAGTATGTTCGCTCTGCCCTGCAGAAGGGGTATAGTCTCACTGCCCATCTTTGCACCCAAAGCTTCTTCTGAACTGAACTCTGTTGGCACCGGCGCTCCGAGATATCCCTCCCCTCTCCTGCGCCCTGGCAACTCAGCTTTACAGTGCACTGAGCTTTGGTTTTCACTCCCTAAAAATGGCAAGACAAGACAATTTCCCTATTCTTTGCCCAGGACAACTATTCCTTTAGAACAAAAACTGTTAAAAAGAATATAACATTATATGCATCTAAATTAAAGAAGAAAGAAAAGAGCCCAGCTTAACTCTCCCAGGAGGCTTTGCTTTCTAAAATGAGAATTTCTAGCCTCCGAGGAATGAAGCATTAGTAGCAGAACTTTCATTAGAGACCTTGAAACTCGCCCCATCACAGGGCGTGCGTGAGGCCACCCCTGGCAGTGCACACAGGCGTCATGCCCTGCCTGTGGCTTCCTCCTGAGAGTGACGTTTAGCCTAGCTGATGCTCTCACCATGTGCCCAGCTTTGAGAATCCAGTAGAAGGCCAAATTCTTATGTGACTTGACGAAAGCAGATGTTTGCGAAGACTCAGGGTCACTGTACAGGGCCTTCCACTTCAGCTGATTGAATTTGGGCAGTTCTGCCCACTTCAGTTTCCGCACCCAGGCTTCCTGACCTGGCAAGACAGACAGAGAAGAGCCATGCATTAACAACTAGATAGAATGAAAAAATCTAGTCCCATACCCTGGCATTTTCCAAATTGAAATATGCATAATGGTCAATGTGTGATCTTGTTAAAATGAAAAAATTGGGTTAGCAGGATTATTAGGGCTGGGTGGGATCTGACTCTGCATTTCTGACCAGCTCCCAGTGACACCCAGGCTGAGTAGGAGAAACCTAATACCTGTGACATGTGCCTATTTTTGCCTGACAACCTCATTGCCTATGCTCTGTACGAAGGAACTTAGGGGACTTCAGAAAGCAACAGGGCTGGTAGGATGGAGAAGTCATAGGGGTGTGAAGGCACCAAAATGGATCACCTGGGCAGTCAAGGTTGAAACAGAGACTGTCTTTAAATTGTCCTTAGTGCCCTGGACTTGCAAGTCACAAAAATAGTCAATCCTGCTGACTTCCAGAGCACAGCATACCCCCGACACCATGGGCCTCAACTGTCTGCCTGTTCCAGAACATGTTTCTACCTGGCCCTATGGAAGCCCAAAGTGAGCACACGGTGGGAGCTGGGGTAACAAGAACTCTACGAACATCATTTCCCAGGGCCCTCAGGCAACAGAGCTGTAAAGGGTTACCTTCACTGTGCGTACCACCTACTGTGACTGCACAAAAATGATGCTTCCCCTCAACTAAATAGTGTATTTCTTCAATAGCCACAAAATTTACAGTAACTATAAGTATCGTTCTTTTTTAAAATCATATCTAATGGCTTTAAAAGATGGGAGGACACAGGCTTCTTGGCCTAAGGCAACTCCTCTCTCTTCAAAGAGTCAAGGTCAGGGTTAGATGAGCATGAGATGGACCCACCTGGCATTTCAATGTCACTAACTACAGGACTGATTTGTTTGAGGCCAGTTCCCTCCCAGCTCCAGCCATGCAACTGCCTCCAGGGGCCCCTCAGGGCAGGTGCCTACCCATCGTGTCCACGATGAGATCAAGCTGTCCGTTATACACAGTCACATTGACGCCGGCGTCCAGCAACTCATCCACAATGCTGATGACCGCCTTCATGAAGTCTCCCTCCATGTTCATGAAGACCTGGCTGGCCTGGGCTGCACATGGAGAAGAGGAAAAGGTGAAGCAGCTTGATGTCTGCCAGTAACTGCTGTGTGATCCCTAACAAAGACTGAATGCAGATGCTTCACTAACAGGCACCAACTGGCCTAGAGAGTACCTGGAGCTGGTCGTGCAGGAGGGGAACATAACCTGTGCTCTGTTCACTCAAGAGCTTGTGATGACAGCGACTGCCACTTGTCATGAGAAACTGAGACCTGTGGAAGTCTGCAGCCCAAGGAAGCAGGGAGGTTCAGAAAACACTCTACAGGCTGCTCCTCTCAGGGAACAAACTGTGCCTTGAGGCCAATGTTGCTGAGAAACGCCAGGGCCAAGTTTAAATTCTGCACAAGTGGGATTGCCCTACTTATATATCAAAAGAGACCACACCAACTCAGAGTTTGCCCTCAGCAAAGCCACGTGATGGCCAGCCCCAGGAAAGAGAAATGATCAGCATGGCATTCCTGGTGGATTCCTGCCCATCACCACCATCCTAGTCATCATCACAGTACCGAGTAACAATAACAATAGCAGCTGCCCTTATTTTCATTTGCCAACCACTAAACTAAGCAAGCACTTTACAAGCAACATACCATCTCCTCTTCATCACTGCCCTGGGAAGCAGTCCTAATTGTGCAATAAGCAATGAAAATGAGGCTCAGAGAGGCTAAGAAACACACCCAGTGTGAAACAGCTAGTTAATGGCAAGCTGTAATACGAACACAGATCTGGATGACTTCAAAGTATATATGCTTAATTATAGATTGAAACTCAAGACACTGGGGTATTAAACAAGGTCAGTTTCTCCTTTCTAGACCATATATAGACCCATTTGGAGCCAAAGACATATGAGTCACCAAGTTTTCTCTATCAGTCATCATCTGCAAAATGAAGTTCCCTTCGCTCTCTAACCACACTGGACAGGGAGGCAGGGTTGCTAAACCAGAGAAGCTGGGGCTGGAAAACACTATCATAAAGAGAAAATAAGGGCCTCCCTAGTGGCACAAGGGGTTAACTCTCAGCACTATGAAGCTATCCAGTCACTGTAGCACGATTTCCATCTCCAACCAGTGAGCTAACACACATGGTGCAGCAGACCAACCCTGTCTCTCCCACTGCTCCCCTCAGCAGTGTATTTCAGTAGATCCACCTATTCTGGTGAATCCTCTCACCCCCTCGCTCTTGTATGCATAAATAAAAATAAACCAAAAAAAAAAAAAAAAGAGAAAATGAAGTGGTTGAGCTAAAAAGTGCTCCTTCAAACTGCATCTGGACCTGGGGTCCAGTGATTCATATCTTTCTTCTCCAAACCACAGGTCCCCAGCGCTACAACCATCCCTTCAGCCTTGACACTATTTTTAATTTAATCCACCTTTTCTTCATTTCTAGAAACTCAAGGGAAAGAGGGGAAGGTGCAGGTATCAGGCCTAGGTGAGTCCTCCGCTGAGTGCAGGTGGAATAAGACAGCCCGTGTCCCATGACAAAATCAGGGCCAGAGTCAAGTTTTAGTTTCTCAGCAGGTGTCAAGGGGCCACCTGAGAATAACCTAGAGACCACAGCTTTGGAGAATCTCAGATACAAATGAAGCTCCCCAGCTTGGGAGGATTTCTCCTCTGGGAGTCAGGGAATCCCAGTTGCTCAAGATGTCCCTGCGGGACTGAGCAAGAACTTATCCAAGATTTCAATCCAGCCCCAGCCCCTGACCTTCAGACTGGAGTGCAGGGGCCATATCCAGTATCAGGATGCTTGGGAAGGCTGGCCAGAGCTGGACAAAATCTGCCCATAAGGACCTTTGCTGGAAGTCACACCCCCAACCAACTGCAGCTTGAGTCTGCCTTTTTTATTTCAATCTTTTATTATGGATAACTGCAAACTGATTTAAAAGCATGTGATGATTCCCATATAACCAATAATTATCAGCCCATAACCAATCACTTCATTTCTCTCCCCTATCACTCCCTTCTGTTGAACTAATATGGTTTGTATTTGTTGCTTCTATATTTGTTTGTACTTCTACAAAATGTGGATAATAAAGACTATTCTGGAGCCTCCCTGGTGGTGCAGTGGGTTAAGCAATGCACTATGAAGCAAACCGCAGCCACTGCAGCACGAGTTTGATCCCCGCCGCCAGCCAGGGGGGTGACCCACATGGCGCAGCAGACCTCTCCTGCCTGGCCTGCTGCTCCCCTCAGCAGTGTTCTTCAGTCAGTCTGCCTGTTCTGCAACCCGCTCTGTCTCTGGTAAATCCTCTCACCCCCCCACACCTCTGGCCTGTACCCCAGTTCTTGTATGCATACATGAATCTTAAAAAAAAAAAAGACTGTTCTACAGTCACCACCAACAAAACCCATTTTACAAATTAAGAAGCTTTGCAGCTCTCTTTAACCCCCAGCTCTAAAATGACTTAATTAGATCACGAAGTACCTCCCCAGAAGCAATCCTCAGGTATGATTTTGAGTTTCTTTCGTATGGGACCGTTCATGAGCTGACTTAAGGCGTCTTCGTGTAGGCGTCTCATGTGGCGCTGGCAAAGATGAACTAAAACAAACTAGTACACAGTGAGTCAAAAGGCTGGAAGGAAGATCAAGAGGGTACCCTTTCCAACTACTGGGGATGCTCTGTGTAACAGAATGACTTTCAGATGGAAGAATGAAAAGAATCACCTCCATTCACCCCAGATGGAGAAAGAAAGTCATACATGTGTTGAAAGGTGAGGTGGCGTTAGTTTTGATGACTGCATTTTATGTACTTGAGAGTTGCTGAGCACAGCCAATGGAAATCAGCTGAGAGGTGGACACTAGCACCTGAAGCCTTTATACACCTCTAATAAGGAAGGATGTGGTACCCACAAAGAAGCTGGGTCAGCTGAAAGACAACTCAATCCAGCCTTTGGGAGGGTTGATGCTGCAATCTGGTGTGTAGAGGCTGGTTTCCAAAAACACTATGTTAAGCATAAGATGCCAGAGGCAAGGGACTTCCTATTGCGTGATTCCACTGACATGAAATGTCCTGGAAAGGCAAACCTAGATGACAGAAGGCAGATCAGTGTTTGCCTGGGGCTAAGAGTAGGAAAGAGAGTCCACTGCACACAGACACCCTAAGTCTTTCTGGGGTGATGGAAACATTCTGAATCTGGACTGTGGTGATGACTGCACAGTTCCGTGAATATTCTAAAAAACAATACACTTAAAATGGATCGATTTTATGGCATGTAAACTATACATCACAAAATGTTTAAAAACAAGATTGGCTTCTTATTGCCTAGCATCTGCCAGTCTAACAACTTCAGGGTTCACTCACCTAAGTGGCTCTGGGTGAATTCTAGACTCGACTTCATTGCCGACATGGGAGTGTCTTTTTTTAAGATGTTGTAGAAGCTCACCCCATCAGCGTTCTGAAATAGATAAGTATATTAGGCACTTTGTTCTTGATCCATGATCAAAGCTGCAAACCAGAAAGGCACCTGGCCCGTCTTAGCCATGGAAAGCTGCAGCTCTGTAAAGTTGCTGGGACCAGAAAGAAAGGCAGTGCGGAAGGTGCTATGTCCAGCTGTGGCAGCCCAACCTCCTGGGGGCTGTGAGTGGCTCGCACCAGCAGAGCTCAGACACCGCACAAGAAAACCAGGGAGGACAGAGCCAGGGAGGGTCCTACACAAGGAATTCCTCAGCTGGTACGTTCATCTTCCTGGCAAACTGGGGTCAATAAGGACCCCAATAAGAGACCACACTCCTGTAGACACACTGTTTCTTCGAGAACCCACCTTTAGTCAAGGGACAAGTCTCCAGGCACTGTCATTCCCCAGGCCCCTCAGGTTTATTGTTTGGCATACAATCATTTCCAGGTGGGGATACTCAAGATAGACCCCGCTCCTGACACCACCAAGCAGGTGCCCTTCACCCACAGGAAGGAGCCATGCAGGCTGTTTCCCTTACCTCTTCAATGAGAAATTCTGCTTTCCCCCACAGCTCTGTGGCCTCTTTGTAGAGTCCCTTATTTACGGCATCCAGGACTTGCTCTGCAATTTGAGACACCTCTGCTAGTCCTTGGTCATCGAGAAGAGACTAGAAAGCAAACCAGGTATGAAAAAGCTCATTTGGCTTAGAGGCACACATCTGGCATTGCTACAGCTAGGGATGGATGACAGAGAGAGCAGGAAAGAGGGTATCTTTGCAAGCCACTCAGTCATGATGAAAGAAATACAGCAAAGTGACTGGAGCTGGTGAGTAGCTGGGTGTTCCCAAGCATCTTTCAACTTTTCTGCATATATATACCTGAAAATTGTTATAATAAAAAATTGGGAGGGTTTAGAAATTTGTGTTTCTTGTGCCTTAAGAAATAGGATAACTGGGCCCTCCCTGGTGGCGCAGTGGGTTGGGCAATGCACTATGGAGCAAACCGCAGCCACTGCAGCACGAGTTCGATCCCTGCTGCCGGCTGGGAAGGTGACCCACATGGCACAGGCAGACCTCTCCTGCCTGGCCTGCTGCTCCCCTCAGCAGTGTGTTTCAGTCCATCTGCCTGTTCTGCCCCCTGCTCTGTCTGGTGGATTCTTTCACCTCCCCACACCTCTGGCTTGTACCCCAGTGCTTGTATGCATAAATAAATAAATCTTTAAAAAAAAAAAAAAGAAATAGGATAACTATCCTCAAAGTCAGCTATTGGGGTCTCCAATTTTCTTTTTTTAACACTTTAAAAGAACAGGTTTATCAGGAAAAGGAAAAAGAAAAAGGCACCTACATAGTCACAGGCAGGCAGAAGAGCTGCCTGGGTCTCCAATTTGATTCCCTCATAGGCTGTGCCAACCTCATAGGCTGAAATTCAGCTAGTTTTATCCTGCCTGGGGACAGAGCCAGGAGAGGTCAGCTGAACTGTTTATCATGGAGGGTGGGGGGGATACAGAGGTGAAGACCCGTCAACTTACCATGCTGTACAGGTAGGGTCCCCAGGAGAGCACTGAATCTAAAGGAAAACAAAGGAAAAGCTAAAGCAAATTAAGTTTTTTATGGCTCTGTCCTTCCAAAAAAAAACCCATCTTTCATGCTTAAAGCAGAGATAAAAGCAAGAAACCCAGTGGCTTTGAGTCTGCAGGTGCCATTACTCACGAGTGCCCATGCAGGAGACTGTCTTGGTGGCTGCGAGGTGGGAGGAGGGTGGGGATCTTTCTGTTGACTAAGGAGTAATGGCATGTTAATTCTACCTGGTACTGGCCTAGCAAGTAAGTCCCAGCCTGTGACAGCAGGCAGTGTGTACGCAGGTAGAGCTCTTATCTGCAGACTTCTAGGTTTTTCTTTTCTTTTTGACAGCTTAAAAATATTTTCCCTGCCTACTTAATTAACAAATGATTTTATAAATCATTGGCTAGACTGCCAATTTCTTTTTTTTTTTTTTAAAGATTTATTTATTTATGCATACAAGCACTGGGGTACAGGCCAGAGGTGTGGGGGGTGAGAGGATTCACCACAGAGAG
>JAGFMF010011637.1:2270635-2292640 GCA_019455555.1 Galemys pyrenaicus
GCAGGAGAGGTCTGCCGCGCCATGTGGGTCCCCTCCCTGGCCGGCAGCAGGGATCGAACTCGTGCTGTAGTGGCTGCGGTTTGCTTCACAGTGCGTTGCCTAACCCACTGCGCCACCAGGGAGGCCCCTAGACTGCCAATTTCTATTTCACAAATAGAAATACACTAAGGTCTGAATCCAGCAAGGAGTTTTAGAGGTCATAAATATGAGTAAGACAATGCCTTCCTTCAATGAATCGGGCTTGCTTTAGACAGATGAACAATCACTGTGACACCAGGGAAAGCCAGCACATCGAAAGATGCTCCAACAACGAAGCAAGGACATCAATTTCTTCAAGTGCAAGCAGCACGCCATTCCTTTGCTTCAAAGCTTTCAGTGGATCACTGAAGTAGACTAGCTCAAAAATTGGTTCCAAATAACTTTAGCTCTGCGGGTTTTTGATCTAAGTATCAGAAGAAAAATGGGTTATTCAGCTAAATATCTTAGGGATCATACAAAATACATTTCTTTACTGCAGGACTTCTCAGAGCCTTTCACACGCCTGTGAAACCTCAAAGAGGTGGAACCAGTATTCAGCATTCCCAAAATTTATTTGACTACAGAGTTCTTTGTGTAACACCTCATTGGAATTGGATTCAGAGTATACTGAGAGATGCAGGCATACAAGGTCCTCCAAGACCTAGCTTCCATTCATTGCTGTAACTTAACCATCAGGCTGGTACCTTAGTTTCTTGAACTACAGGATCATCTGTAATTCTCCAATGTATCCCATCCCCTGCTTCACCTAGACCAGAGACAAACAAACCTTTTCTGTAAAGGGGCAAATATTAAGGGTTCTGGCTTTGCAGGCCAGGTGGTCTCTGTCCCAACTATTCAACTCTGTTGCTGTAGCCTCTGAACAGCTTCAGACAAAACATAAATGGACATGACTGTCCCAGTAAAACTTATTTATCCAAACAAGTGGCAAGACAGACTTGACATCTAAAATGTAGGCTGTGGTTTGCTGACCTCTATAGACCTGAGATGTCCAATAATAGCACTTTCACAACAATGGGAATGTTCTATGTAGCTGCGTGGTCTGACATAACCAATAGCCACATGTAGCTACAGAGCATTTGAAATGTGAATGGTGTAATTGAAAGACTGGAAATTTTACTGTGCTTTAATTCATTTTTAGTTTAAGTAGTCACTCATGGCTATTGCTGTCATACTGAACAGCGTAGGTCTTCTTGAAGAAATGAGCATGTCTGTTTATCTTTCCTACCAGTTAGCACAATATTGCCTACCTACTAAGCAATTAATTGTTCACAAAAATTAAACGCACTTCTCCCTCAAAAAGCAAGTACTTGTAGCATACATGAATGACACTTAAATTGGATGTGGAAGGAGGGGTTAAATCTGAGTGGGGGGCCCTCCCTGGTGGCTCAGTGGGTTAAGCAACGCACTATGAAGCAAACCGCAGCCACTGAAGCACGAGTTCCATCCCTGCTGCTGGCCAAGGAAGTGACCCACATGGCGCAGCAGACCTCTCCTGCCTGGCCCGCTGCTCCCCTCAGCAGTGTGCTTCTGTTGATCTGCCTGTTCTGCCCCCTGCTCTGTCTGGTGGATTCTCTCACCTCCCCGCACTTCTGCCCTGTACCCCAGTGCTTGTATGTATAAATAAATAAATCTTTAAAAAAAAAAAACTGAGTGGGAAGATTCATAAGAAGGAGGTCACAGTAAGACAGATTTTGCACAGGATGAACAACTTGCTCAGCCATTAGGCAAAGTTTACCGGTCCCCTGGGAGTTTCCTGGGGTAGTGGTTAAGTGCATAGGTTCCAGTGTTTGCTGCTAACTCTGAATACTGGTTTTAGCTGTGTGCCTTTAGGGAAATTGCTTAAACTCTCTGAGTCTCAATTTCATCATCTCCCAAATTGGAATAATAACAGCATCCATTCCATGAGTTGTTATAAGAATTAAATAAAGTTAACACATGCAAAGTACTTAATGCTGTTACGAAAAGTGTGATGAGACCCCATAAGGAAGTGTGAGGGCCACCTGGCAAGAAACCTCTGCATGTTTCATGCCTCTGATCAAATAACCTGCAGCTTCATGATTTCCCAGGAGGTCTAGCCAGAGAGGACAAATAAGCAGGAGCCCTCTTTGGAAAGCTAACTCAGAAAATGGCAGTTATGCCATTTCAGTCCTGCCCTGAAAATGGCAAGAATGCAGAGGAAATAACCATTCCAGTAGCATCAGAATATCTTAAAACTGTTAGGGACTCAGCTCTGTAACCAGCCACATCCTCATCTTTTAGGGGGGTAAAATTACCTTTTTATAAACAATTGTTTTTTAAAACTGAGCACAATTACATCACAGGTCACAAACTATAGATGACTCAGAGTCAATGGTATGGAGATTTAGAAATCCCGTGTTAGAGTGAACTCCACCAACGTGACTATTTCAGATGTCTAAAGTCACACCCTGACACCTGCAACATAAGCAACTTCTGTCTGTACTCCCAACAAGGATGCTCAAGTTATAAAACTGAACCTGAGGAACTGATCTAACCTGGTCTCACCATTAATATAAACAACAGATAGGGACGTCACCCCAAATACACATAGCAGCTTCAGGGTGGCAGAGGGGAGAGGAGGAAAAATTCCATCATGCTTTTAGAATATTCTTCAACTCTAAAACTTGACTCTTGTGAGAATCAGAGAACTTAGTTTAGGTCAAGACAGGACATGGTAGGTACTTAAATGAATTCTTACCCTCAACTTTCTTGGACACTCTTGTGGCAAATACTTTCTATGCTGACTTCTCTAAAGACTTGGGATTATAGTCCTGTGCCTAGAAACCCCGTACTTACCGACAGGGGAGATCCAGGAGTCACCCAAAGCAACTCCAGCAAAGTTGCACTGGATGGTCCCTTGCTGAATGGCCTGAAAGAGAAGCCAAGACACATCCTTGCCATGGGGACCCAAGGCCACCATCCCCCCCTCAACAGGAGGGAGCCCAGCCTCTCTGCACTGCCTTTCCTGAGCACAAAAAACTTCTGCCTGCCTTCCCAAGATTCCCAGGGTATTCCAAAGACTTTAGAGACTCACTAGAGAGCAGTAGTCTTTTGTGCCATCATTTGCAAAATGAGTACAAACTTTCTCTCTACTGTTTTCACAAGGGTATTTCAAGAATGTGGGCAGAGGATGGAGGAAGCTTGGTAGAGCGCCCCACTCTTCTTTAGGAAGAACACTGCCACCCTATCCTCTGAGGTCTATCGTTTCTCACAGGGGGCTGGTCGGATACAATCATCACTGCCCAAGCAGAAGTCAGAGTGCTGGGAGGCTTCTCTCTGCAGAAGGTCCTTGCAAGTGGGATGGCTGCCTTAGGGTAAGAAACATATGTCCTTCTGCTCCTCTTATTTACTTAAAATAATTCATCTGTCCATTAGCAAGAAATTGGAATCAAGCTAAGTATTTATCAGTAAGACATGTGGAAATGATGCAGTTTTAAAAACGTGAAGGCTCTGTATGGACTGATGATATGACATATCTCCAGCGTATATACTGTGAGGTTACAAAGGAGAGACATATAGAGTAGTATGTAATGTGCACTATCATTTATCACATAAAGATGGGGCAGAAGAATATATAGGTATGAATTACCTCTGGAAAGACAGAGAGGCATCTAATAACAGGGGCTTCCTTAAGGGTAAGAGACAAAGGTAAGAGAATTCTGAAGTACACTTTTCATATTTTTAGATCTTGAATTATATGAATACACAAATTACTCAGAAATCTAAAATAACAATGACTAGCTTGGCTTTGACACTGGTAATTAAAAATAAAGAATTTTGTAGTGAACAAGTTTATCCAGAGGGGACTTATTTCAGTGTATATAAAAAGTCCCTAGGTAAGCCCCATTTTATAGAAGAATGTTAGTCGACAGATGTGAACAAAACAAGGTAGGGAAAAAACATTTTGAAACTTAATAAATTTCCCAATTTATGTGATACTTTTAAATTGATGATAAAACCACTAGGTGAAAAGATGGAAAAAAACTGAACACGCAGGTAGGACAAAAATAACATAGCTCAGAGGGCTGAGGAGTTCAAAAGTGGGCTCAGACAAGAACTAAACATTTCATGACTTCTGATTTGAAAACAAACGTGCACAACATCCCCTGTAGCAGGGGCTGGCAATTTTTAAATAATGGGCCAGACACCAAGTATTTAAGGCTCTGTGGTGCAATTAGCCCTCTCACTGTAGCACTAAGGGGGCAACACATATCATGGAAACAGGGAGTGCCCTCATAAAACTTTATGGACATTGAAATGTGCATTCACACAATTTTTCTGTGTCATATTCTTTTTTGAGTCTCCATGCCCACCCCTAACACCACTATTGATGATGTAAAAACCATTCTTAGCTCAGGGGTCTTATCAAAACCAGGGGGTTTGACCAGTGGGCCTCATTTTCACAAATTTGGTATACTAGAATATATTCTACCCAAAACTTTGACTTTAAATTCATCAAGCCTTCAGATATAGCTTCTAGTTTCATAGGAAACACTATGAAAGATACTATCAGACAAATCCAGAAAATGGTACATTCTACAAATCATGTAAGCTGTTTTTTGTTTTTTAACAAATCATGGTCATAAAAAAAGGGGCACACTAGAGGAAAACAGGTATTAGGAACATCACAGATTCAGCTCATGGATCTGGATAAAATATTCACATATACAAGCTGACTATAAAAAACACGCTGGAACCAATTCAAGATATATAAATATTTGAAATGAAAATTTAATGAAATGAGAAGGTGAGGACTAATGACTGAAGAAGGGAGGCTGGGCAGGCTGTAGATATTATGCGTGTAATATGATCTCACTTGGTTAAAAATTTATTCTTAAAATGGCAGAAAAGGATTCAGAAAGCAATACACTAGCTGTGTTAACAGTGGTGATCTCCAGCTGGTGGGAAGGTGGAATTTTCATTTTCTAATTTGTGCTTATTGTATTTTCTAATTTTTGCAGTGCTCATACACTGCTCCTTATAAAAGGTTCAGTTTTAAAAAGATTAGTAAATACTTAAAATAACCTCATACAAGTTCATAATACAAAATGTAATCAAAGGAGAAAGGAAAAAATGTGAAAAAATTTCACTCTCTCACCTCTGCCTCACCTGTACTCACATTCACTAGTTAACTACACTTAACATGCACCCTTTTAATGCCTTTCTTTGCTATCAAAAGCATGCATGTATGTGCATTTGGATTCTTGATCCTGTTACTTTCAATCTAGTTCTTACTATCACACTGTACTGCCCTCAGAAGCCTTACATCTTGCTTGATATTGGGTAGGGGAATAGTCACTGTTCCTTTAAAAACTTTTTGTGATTGTCATCACAGGCTTACTCTTCCCTACAAGGTCCTATTCAGAATATAGTTAGTATCATGCCCTCCCTGGTGATGCAGGAGTTAAAGATACAGCACTATCAAGCTATTTCCAGCCACTGCAACATGAGTTCGATCCCCTTCCAGGGAGCTAAAAACCACATGGAGCAGTAGACCTCTCCTGTCTTGCCTGCTGTTCCCCTCAGCAGTGTATTTCAGTAGATCCACCTGTTCTGCTGCCTACTCTGTTTCTCATCCCCACACCTCTGGTCTACACCCCAATTCTTATATGCATAAATAAATAAATCTTTAAAAATATATATATTTTAAAAGAGTATTGAAAAACCAATCAGTGTCTATCTAAACCCAAAACCATAAAGCCATCTTCTTTTACCTTGTGAAGTTCTAGACTAATGCCAGCAGCCATTTTTCCTCCATAGGACTCTGAGAAAATGTAGAATGGAATCCTCTAGCAAAGAAAGGAATTTATGAAAAATTAAGTTTCTTGAGTGCTTTGTATTTCACACAATTTAATTTTAATTCACATGAATTTCAAATTTTGATGCCTATAATAGCCAGAAAAAGCAAATCTATTTTTGTGTTTTCCTCCATATCTGATTAAAATACTTACTTTGAAGTCATTCTTTCAAACTTAAAAATCATCTTTAGAGATAACAGAAACAAAAGCCCTCAACCCAGTTTTGGGGGTAGAAAAGTGCTTTCTAGAATCAGCAGGGCATTGAACTCTTGGGGGAAATTGAAGATCATTCTGGTGGATGCAGTAATGTCATTGTTAGCCTCTTGCTTAGCTGTTCCTGAGCTTTTGCTTACCTGGAATTCCTTGTGGCAATCAAAGAATGTCTTCAGGAGAACCATCATGTCTGATGCCACTGTGGTAAGGTTTTTGGCATACGCATCACTCTTGTTCACACAACTGTAGCCAGTGCCCACAGGGTTATCCACGAAGAGCAGACTGGCAGACTGGAGCTGCAGAACACAGGATGTCAAACGTTGCAATCAGACAGCCAGTTACCAATTATTCTTTGATCATCTTATACAAGCTTAGCAAAAACCACACATGAAGAGATTGGTGAGGTCTGATTTAGTGACTAAAAAGGGGATTGGAAGGGAAAAAAAGGGGGACAGTAACACAAACTAGTACAACAAAAGGAAGGAAAAGATGAGGAAAATGACAAGAAAAGGTTAACATATCCACAGGGATCAAAGACTCTCAGCTGTCACTTTTCACAGATACAAATGTCTTAAATGTAATACGCCAGCACAGGGAGAACCATGCAGTCAGTCTGAGCAACAGCTCAAAGCAGTGAGAGCACATCCAAGGTTTGAATTCCACATGTCAGTTTAAGATGAGTCCAGTTTCTATACTGGCCTGGCTCCCTATACACTGCAAGAACAGAATTTAATACCTATCCTAATATCCCTTCCAAAGGTACTATAGAGTTATACATCATGAAAGGAACTTTAGTGATAACACAGTCCATCCATGCATTTTTTTTTTAAAGATTTATTTATTTATGCATACAAGCACTGGGGTACAGGCCAGAGGTGTGGGGGGTGAGAGGATTCACCACAGAGAGCGGAGAGCAGAACAAGCAGATCAACAGAACACACTGCTGAGGGGAGCAGCGGGCACAGCAGGAGAGGTCTGCCGCGCCATGTGGGTCCCCACCCTGGGCGGCAGCAGGGATCGAACTCGTGCTGCAGTGGCTGCGGTTTTGCTTCACAGTGCGTTGCTTAACCCACTGCGCCACCAGGGAGGCCCCCCATCCATGCATTTTAATGGTCAGAAAAAGCCCAGAAAGGGCCTAGGACTTGTCCAAAGTTAGAGTCAATGGGGAATGGGAACATGAGGACTAAGGCCCAGGTCTCCTCACTCCCCATTCTGTTCTCTTCTCTAGTCATATTACCTTCTTAAATCTGGGACCTGGCCAAGTCAGTGGGGCATTCTGTTACTGTAATGAAAGGGATACAGAAATGTTCCAGGCTAAGGCAGCAACTTGTACAAAGACCCTGACGCAAGTAAGGAAAGGTACTGAAGAAGGACAGATAAGAGAATGAAAGGACTCAGAAGAACCTTAAGGAAGAAGTGATTCTGCAGTGAGTCTCGCAGAATAGGAGATATGTGATGGGTGGACAAAGATATGAAGTCCAAGCTAAAGCAGTTACCCATGTAGCGGCCTGAAGGAGAGCGTTCTGAGCTAGAACTCACAGAGAAGTGGGGAGTTGTCAGCTTCTACTGAGGGGAGTCCAAGGGTTTCATTAAAGCAGTTGGCAAGGAGAGAGCACCCAGAAACCTGAGAAGAGAGTGTAATGAAGGACAGAGTGCTGAGAAACAGCAACACATAAAACACAGAAATGACCAACAGTGCTGCAAAGAAATTCAATGAAGAGAAATCCTAAGATGGAATTACAACACCTGGAACTGGGAAACTCCAGTTGAGTGCTGGGTAGGCAGTGCCCCCAACCTTATCATGACCGCAGCAGAAGTAGGGCATGCACTGCCTCCCAGAGTTAATGTACTGGGTTCACTACCACCCTCTCTTTCCTGCCCCCAACACTGAGGATCAATACTGCTGGAAAGCTGGAGTGAACAGACGACAGCAAACTACAAAGCGCACTTGTAAGAAAGAGTGGTAGCTGGAGGGGCTGGCAGAGTGGTAGCAGACAAGCTGTTGAGAGGTTGTTATTATACTGGGAAAGACCAGCGTATGTTTGCACTCACAGAGAAAACAGGCTAGAGAGAACGCTGATATGAAGAAAATACTAACTGCCAAAGTGGAGTCTTGGAGGAAGACATCTCAGCAGGGAGGGAGCTCACTTAATGTTTTCAGATGGACAGGGAGATAGTAAGAAGGGGCAGAAACATAAACACACTTATTAGAAAGCCCAGAGGGAGGCTAGCTGGTGATGCAGACAGGTTTCTGTGCAGTCCGTGAGGCAGGGAGACAGGTTCGCGCCTGATGAGGAAGGGGGAGGAGCCGCCCCAGGAAATGGAGAGCATTGGCAGCAACCAGTGATCTGAGGAGAGGAGAGCGCACAAACACAGAGCACAGGGGAGTCAGGAGCCAAGCCCACATGGGTGGGCAATCTAGGGGCAGGGACAAGGCAGTGGACAGAGGGACTGACCCCAGCTGGGTGGGGCAAAGCTATAGGGAAAAAGGATGGAGAAGCCAAAGGGTGGGGGCTGTCCAGAGAAGGGTAGGAAAGGAAATGAACGTAAGAATGGAGAGAGCCAGAAAGACATCAAAAGGGCCCAAGACAAAGGCTTGATGTCAAGAAGATGGGAGGGGATGAGGAAGTGGAAGTGACTGGAGGTCGTGGCTGAGATTAGACACGGCTGGTATGTGGGCAGTGACAGGTCCAGGGGATCCGCAGAGCAGGGTTCTGCAGGTAAATGGTGGGAAGAGTCACTGAGCTGGGGTAAACAAGAGGTCAGTGTAGGATGAGCTGCCTCAGGAGTGGAAGAAGCCAGAGAGGACTCCTGTGGACAAGTTCCCCAGGACACAAGGGAAAGAGGAAAGAGGGACTGGGAGGCACTGCTCAATTTATTCCCCACTCCCCTACCCCCATCCCTGCCCCGAATGGGGCAGGGCTGGTGGGGCTCAGCCCTGGAAAGGCAACAGGGCAGTTTCACAGGACCCATCCTCACTGTACCCAGGTTGTTCTTCGTGGTCTGAGGTCTCTATCAAGAGGCCCAATCTCCTCAAAGTTTCCAAAACCGGTGCTGGAACCGCCTGGACCACCCTATGGAAGAGAATGGAAACAAAAGTAAGTCCAGAGAAAACTTAATTCAAAACATAGCTTTAACAGTGGATGACCACATTCACTTTGAACGATTTATGACTTAGCAACGGCTGTGTCACTCCTGCACAAGACACAATTTGTCGGTTGCAGACGAGGCTTCTGCACTCACCGAGCACGTCTGATAGCTGCTCTGGTCTTTATAGCAGCAAGCGGCCTGGGCTTAAGAGCCCTAGCGGGGGGCCTCCCTGGTGGCGCAGTGGGTTAAGCAACGCACTATGAAGCAGACCGCAGCCACTGCAGCACGAGTTCGATCCCTACTGCTGGCCAGGGAGGGGACCCACATGGCGCAGCAGACCTCTCCTGCTGTGCCCGCTGCTCCCCTCAGCAGTGTACTTCTGTTGATCTGCCTGTTCTGCTCCCCACTCTCTGTGGTGAATCCTGTCACCACCCCCACACCTCTGGCCTGTACCCCAGTGCTTGTATGCATAAATAAATAAATCTTTAAAAAAAAAAAAAAAAGAGCCCTAGCGGGGACTTTCTGACCCAATTCTCAGACCCGACTCTCGCGGGCACCCTGGGCTGCTAGGGTTGGCTGACCTTCAGACGCCGTGTGGATCACTTCATGGCCTTTTGACTGAGACCAAGTACAGAACACCTTGTCCAAGGCCCTCGCCTCAAAGACAAGCAGTAAGGCCCAGGGAGGGCCTTGTGACTGTCCAACCCACCGCAGTCTCCTTGAAGGTGGGGGCTCTCCAGAGAGTCCCTGAGGCTTGATAAGGGACCCAGACAGAAGAGAAGTTGACCAAGGGGGTCCCTGGGTCATAAGGTAGCAGCCTTTTCTCCCAGGGCAGGGAGCACCCGGCAGCAGCACATGCAGGAACAGCAAGAACCTGAAGAGTGTGCTGCGGGGGGGGCCCGAGTGTGTGAGGCAGGAGCTCTCTGAGTTCTGAAGGGCTGAGAATGGAGGAGAGAGAAGAAACTGAGGGGTCAAACTGGGCCAGTCTGGGGGATTCCCTGAGATGGGAAAAGCCCTTTAGGAGATGGTCTGGGTATGGACCATCAGGGCTTTTCTCAGCCAAATCTAGGAGCCAGTACAGCTGGGCAGGCAGTGGTGAGAACATTATCAGCTGAGGCAAGGGGACAGACCTAGGGCCTCCTGTGCAAGATGGACAGGAAAGGGGGCTATGCAAAGAGGGAAGGGGAGCACTCCAGGCAAACAGAGGCCAGGGCAGCCTACAGGGAAAAAAAAAAAAAAGACATCTTGGAGTTAGAGCTCAAGGGTGACTGGAGAACCCCAACAGGGAAAGACTTTATAAAACTAGCTAGTGCTTTGAACCTACACAGCTTCCATAAAATTGGGAGGTTATAACCCTCTAATTATATACATTTTGTACCTTGAGATGTGCTAATACTGTGGTAAAACACTGACAAACCAGAGGGAGCTGTCCTTACAGTGGTATTTACTCTAATAGCAAAAGGCCACTGCTCCAATGTCCCTTGGGAGGGGAATGGTTAGTAAAACAAGACATGTCGGGCCTCCCTGGTGGCGCAGCGGGTTGAGCAACACACTATGAAGCAAACCGCAGCCACTGCAGCACGAGTTCGATCCCTGCCGCCGGCCAGGGAGGGGCCCCACATGGCACAGCAGACCTCTCCTGCCTCGCCCGCTGCTCCCCTCAGCAGTGTGTTTCAGTCAGTCTGCCTGTTCTGCTCCCCACTCTGTCTCTGGTGAATCCTCTCACCTCCCTGGTCTCTGGCCTGTACCAGCTCTTGTATGCATAAATAAATAAATCTTTAAAAAAAAAAAAACAAGACATGTCTACAGATTGGAATGTGACATGGGCATTCAGAGTCACAAACTATAAAAATTAGCTGGCAACACTGAAAAATGTTTATAATGTAATACGTGAGGAGTTTCTTTTCTCTCCCAGTGAAAGCTTTTCTAGTCGGTTTTGGACTCACTGAGATGGGACAGAACCACAGCAGGAGGGAAGCTGGAACCCTCAGGGCTTGGTCTTTGTGGGAGAAATCTGATTTTCCTGAAGCCCCAGTGGAGCTGAAGGCTGCTTCAGGAGGGTGCTTCTGTTCTATGTGAGAACATTCTACTGTAAATCCTTTTTTGGTCTAGAACTTTAGGAAGGGCGCTGTCACGGTCCAGGGCTAACCAGTGACTCCAAAATATGGTAAATGCATCTGTAGACCAACTGAAAGGCTCACACGACTTGAAAGTGCACTTAAAATACTGACAACTCTGGGCCCTCCCTGGTGGCGCAGTGGGTTAAGCAATGCACTATGAAGCAAACCGTAGCCACTGCAGCATGAGTTCGATCCCTGCTGCCGGCTGGGGAGGTGAACCACATGGCACAGGCAGACCCCTCCTGCCTGGCCCACTGCTCCCCTCAGCAGTGTGTTTCAGTCCATCTGCCTGTTCTGCCCCCTGCTCTGTCTGGTGGATTCACTCACCTCCCTGCACCTCTGGCCTGTACCCCAGTGCTTGTATGCATAAATAAATCTTTAAAAAAAAAAAAAATACTGACAACTCCACTCAGATCTCCAAGACTCGATTCTCAACACAGAGGTGTCCTCTAGAACAGCTCTCCTTTTAATCTGTTACAACTTCTTCCTCAATCATAAACTTTTCTCCTCCTCCCGTGGTCTCTCAGAAGGTAAGATTAGGGGGCCTCCCTGATGGTCTAGGGGTTAAGTTTCAGTGCTATCACCACTATGAGTTTGATCCTTGGCCAGGGAGGTGACCCACATGACACAGCAGATCTCTCCTATCTCACCCGCTGCTCCCCTCAGCAGTGTATTTCAGTCAATCTGCCTGTTCTGCTCCCCACTCTGTCCTGGTAAATCTTCTCACTACTGAACCTTTGGCCCACACCCCAGTTCTTCTCCCCAAAATAAATAAAAACACTTATTTAAAAAAAAATAGGTAAGAGTAGGTTAGTTAGTGGTTAACCTTCAAACATCTGCACTCAAAGGTTGGACCCAACCAAAGGTCACAGGGACCAGAAGGAGTATCAGCTGGCACGGAGAAATCAGGTGTGAGCAGGAGTCGTCCCTTCTGAGAGTCCTATCTGAGAGGGGGCTGTTACCCTCAGCTTTGGGATAGTAAGTTCAGGCCCTAACTTGCTAGATCTCCTAGTTTTGGAAAAAGGAAGTAACTGTCTTGATTTTAAAACGTTGGCAACAACTCCACTCGCTTGGTTGGTGGATCAGCCAAAAGTTCCCTTTGCAACTTCTGAAACTCAGTGTTTTCCAATTTGTACTCCTGAGAACCCAAAAAGTGGCCCAGGGGCAGATGTGACAGAGGCGAGACTGAATGGATGGGGATGGGCACCAGGCCCAGTCCCAGCACCTCTGCTTTCTGCTTTGATTTCTGTTTGTGAGCTTCACATGGAGGTGAGAAAGTTCTGTTGATTAGTAAGATCGAAAATCACCAAAATGCCCCAGATGAGAAGACAAAGCCAGAGAAAAGAAGCTGCAAGTGGCAGGAAGAGATCAAGAGCCCATGTGTAGAAAACCCAGTGACTCCATCTTGGCTAGCCAACCCCCCACTGTTTCTTTCCTGTGTGTTAACCGTTACGGATGCACAGCTCTGTCAATCTTAGCTGAAAGAACACACACATGCTTGATGTGCCCCCCCACCCAATCTGGCATCATCAGTTTCACACAAGGAAGATCACACATAATAAGCAAGATCAAGACCCCAGTGTGTATGTGTGTGTGTGGGGGGCCGGGGGTCAGGGGATGGACCCTGCCTTGAACAGAAGTCCTATCCACCAGGATTCCTGTGCATCTGTTGTCTTGAACAAACTTGAACTGTGACTCTCTTCTCAGTTTGGGGGAACTTGTTCATTCCCACAGATGTGTACTGTGAGCACACTGTGATAATGCTGAGAGACAGGCCCCTCCCTGCAAACTGCATGTTTGCCTTGGAAAGTCTGCATCTACTGAGCTGGAGGCAAAGCCTGAGGCCCTGGGAGGCTGCAGACATCGTTGGAGGAAGTCACATTTGCAGCCCATGGAGGTAAGAACCAGATGCCCTATTTACTGGGGAGCAACCTGATCCCCAGGTGGGCATGCCTACATTTTCCAGAGGCTGAAGCAAGACAGGGTTCCTCAACCCCTCCCTAGAGATTGGCCTTTCAGGTAGGTGTGGGCCTCCTCTGGATGCTATTTTAGGAACTCAAGGAAGGTTCCTCTGCCTGACCCCAAATACCTTTCAACTAGTTCCAGACTTTCAAGATTACAAAGCAAGCACACCTGGGGAGGACAGGGCTCAACAATTAGCACGAAGATATAAAAAGCTAACTCCTTTTTAAAGACAGGTTTTTCAGGAATAAGAAATTGGAGTTTAGGAGAGGAATGGCAGGAACTGGGGGAAGAGCCCTCAGTCTTTGCTTTAGAAACTTTCAAAACACTTTCATTAACATACATTCAAAAGTAGCTTCATGAGATCTACAGCTGTGCTCCATATAAAAAGACCTTCCTACTCTTAGTTTCTACCTACCATTGCCTTTTCTTGCTTCAGAATTCCCATCTCAGGAGACCTCCAGCTGACTGTGGGACCAGATCAGCCCAAAGAACAAGTGGTAAGTTGGGGAACCATGGTTTCAATCTCAACCTCCAGGCTTCACTAGGAAGTGAAGTGACTTTTACCTGAAGCCACATGACCAGAGGCAATTCTGAGAAGTTCTTACAGGAGTTAGTGGCATAGTAGAGCCACCAGAACATGTGGGCATCCTTCCGGACAGTCACATAACCCCATACTTCCTTGCCTTCCACTGTGGGCTGGTTGATGACAGCGCCTGAAACAGAAGCACAGTGTGATTACCTGAAGAATGACTAAAGTTCCAGGTAAATTCCAAATCTAAGAGGAATGGGCATGCTTGGGTAGAGATGATTTGGTGTAAAAATTAGGCAAGTTAGTCATCCCAAAATATTATGGAGATGGGGGGAGGGAGAAATCTCAGTTGAGAAAAAAGCCAAAGAACCTAATAGTGACTGACGGAGCTAGGGCTTTTACTTTTCCCTCTATATCCTTTTGCAATGTTTGTGTTTTTAATACTAAACATGAAACACTTTTATAATTCTGTTTAAAAAAAAGGGAGAGAGAAGTTAGATTTTGGTTAGAGAAAACCAACACAACATGTTGGTTTTTATGTCGTATTGAATATATGATTAAAGAGGTATCACAAATTTAGGGGGTGAAGGTTATCTGATATTATGTCAGCCCCTGTGAGCTTTTTTTGAAGGAAAAACAATGGGAATGTAGTTTCTCTCTTAATATTCAAAACAAAATAAATGCTAAGAGGATCAAGTATTTTGATTAAAAATTTTAAATGTTAAATATATTAAAATAAAGTTGAGTGGTTTTTCTGACTTCTGGTATGCATAAATAAATCTTTTAAAAAGTGCATGTGAAAGGATCAACATTCCTAATATTCTAAGACATGAAAATTAAAGCAATAATGAAGTCACTAGAAAAATCTTTGCTTATTTAATAGATAAAAAATGATGCCAGGGATTCAATATTCACAGTGAGACAGAAGGCTGGCCCTCTGCCCTGTTAGCAAGAATGCGGACTGGCATACTTTTGGGGGAAGGCACCTTGGCAAGAAATGTGGCATATGTGTGTGCCTCTGTGTGTGTGTATGTATACACAAGTGTAGGTTAAGTACATTTCATATGTCATCCTTTGTTAAAGTAACAACTTTCAAGTTACAGTATAGTTTTTCTCAAATACCACTCTGTAGGTGACAAACGCTGATGTCAAAAGGCATGGCAAGGGATCGCACTTGGGATCTGGAGTCTTCTGCTTCCTACTTCCCTTTTTCTTACATTGTGAGAAGGGAAAGAATAGAAGAAATGGGTGTGGACAAACAATAGTTTTGTAACTAATAAAGAAGATTAAGAAAACCAGAAAGTGTCTTGTTACAGATGTGACATATTACAAATGTGACTCTTAGATTCTAATCACTAATAACACAGATTGCAGTCTCTTTGAAAATGACACATAAGTCACAGGTTCCTTCTGACCTAACTCCTGGCAGTCTTCCCTTCCCCAGCAGTGACCACGGTTAAAATGTGACAGCACTTCCCAGTAACAAGCTGAAGGGCCATTGACAAAAGGAAAAAAAAAAAGCATTCTAAGATCACAAGACCACCAGCTTGTGGCCAGTTTGAATTCTCAGTTCTTGATTCAGAACAGAAATCAGTGCAACTTAATTTTCAAGTCATCCTACTAAACTCCAAAGGGTCCCGGTGAGAGGTGTTATTTTTAATCTGTTCTGGTCAAGTAGTGGGGAAAAGGCCTTATCTTAAGGAAATATCCCATTCCTAGTAGGATTTTTCGGTCTTTTCCACCGCATGTTTCAATTCAAAATAAAATGACTTTATAACCCCATTTAGCAGTCACATCACCTCAGAAAACGGGAAGTGAACTTAGGGTCGAGTAAACACCACCAATCAGGAGTTTCTCCAAAACATACATTTTGTGTGGCTCCCCCACCCAGGCGGAGGAAAAGAACGGCGGCACCGGACCAGCCGGGGCTGGAGAGGGAAAGGAAAGGCTCTTTGGGGGTAGGAAGTGAGGCTCAAAAGCCACAGAATTAGACAAAGTAGTAAGCCCGAAAGAGGGGTTTGTCATTAAAGGCAAACCCACGAACAGACTCATCCCTGGAGAAAGAAAACGGCTAGAAGGAATGAACAGATGGGTAAGCAAGGGATAAAGGAAGTACGATCGCTCCTGATGTACCTTCTGCCCGAACCTACCTGAGCTCAGGCCCAGCAGCAGGAGCAGCTGCAGCAGCAGCAGCAGCGGCGGCCCGAGAGGGTTCCGCGGCGCCAGCTCCATGACGAATACCCCGTGCAGCATGGGCAACTGGCTGAACCCGGTGCGGGGTCATGTGATGTGGGGCGGGGTCTGTCTGGCGGGGCGGGGCGGGGCCTGACCTCCGGGGGCGGGGCGGGGCGGCTCGCGGTGCCCTGCTTACCTTCTGCCAGACTGGTCCTCCAGGACCCCTGCGGAGGCTGGGTCGAAGGGTCCGCCCCACTACGTCGTCCTGCGTGCGGTTTACAGCGGGAGCAGAGGAGGAGGCGTTTAATGTGTTTATTTGCCTTGTACTATGTGACTGGACTGAGTGGCTGTTTACTGGGAAATCACAGGCATCTATTCATTCCTTCCCCAACAAAAGGCGTGGCATTTCCAAAACAGCTGCTTCTGCCCAAATCAAATGAAACCCGAACCTCTCAGTCCTTGGAAACTGTGGGATTCCATTTCAGAGATTTGTTTTTAAAATAATTCTTTTTACTTACCGTTAATATGCAGTGCTAAAACTGTCTTTTTTCTCTCTTGACAATTTATCATCAGCATTATTGTGTGTTAACGTTTCACAACCATCATTTTAAAGAGAACATTTGGAGTTTGAAAAGAGGAAGTGAGGAAAAAAATATTTTCTTGTCTGTATGTCTGAAGGTCATTTTTATTTTAGGGTGCACTAAATGTAAGAATTCACCTCATAGAGGTAAGAAACAACATTATGTAGGGACTGTATGAGGTTCAGTTACTTCTAAATGCTCTTGTTTCAAAAGAGCACATAACAAAACATCCAATTGCACAAAACGTCCCCTTCCCTTTCCTGTGCCCTTCCCCTGTCCCTCAAATGAGTAGATGTTTTTATCTGCAGTCTTGTAAAATGGCAGAGTTCTGCTGGTGAAAGACAAGGACACTGAGATTTTGACCAGAGAAAGAAATAAAGCAGCTTCTCCTAAACTTTAGCATCCCAGAATCCATAAAACCCTACAAAGCAGGTATTAAAGATAATCCTCTAGAGAAACATTTGATAGAGATACATAAAAGTTAGCCCCTTAGTGAAAAGGAAATAACTATGTACAACACAATCCTCAGCTTTTCCCGTCTATAGTTTTCAAGTTGTTCTGTCACCAGAAACTCAAGTGCATTTAACCATCCACCACACTTAGGCACTTAGACTTTAGGGTTTGTTTGGGTTTTTTTATTTTTCACTGCAAAAATAATAAGTGCCTATGTTTCATATGGGTATAATAAACTATAATAAAAATAACTAATAAAAAGCGATGTTTTTGCATATGATACTTCTCATATCTGGGATTACTTAGCTAAGCTAAAATAGGAGAAGTGATACTATTGCATTAAAAGCTTCAAACATTAACTTTAAAACTATTTTTAAATCAGCAGTGGGGTAATAGAAGGAACAGCAAGAGAACCACTTGATTAAAACATGATACAAAAATCATCTAGAAACTATATCTGAAAGGGACAGACAGGGAATTTCCTGAAATAACAGTAATGTATATTCTGACAGGTGTTTGGGTTATATAGATGTATACTTTTGTCAAAACACAGCAAATTTATGCCTATGATGTGTGTGTTTCATAACATGCTATTTTACCCCAAAAGAAAAAAAATCATTAACAATAATTTAGCTCTAGTTAATGACGTACATGGTGAAGAGTTTAGGGAAGGAGTGTGCCAATATATGCAATTTTCTTAGAAATGCACCCAAAGTAGGTGGCGCAGTGGGTTAAGCACAGCACTAGGAAGCAAACCACAGCCACTGCAGCACAAGTTTGATCCCCCCACCATCCAGGGAGGAGACCCATATGCACAGCAGACCTCTCCTGCCTCACCCGCTGCTCCCCTCAGCAGTGTGTTTCAGTCAGTCTGCCTGTTCTGCTCCCCACTCTGTCTCTGGTGAATCCTCTCACCTCCCTTGCCTCTGACCTGTAGCCCAGCTCTTGCATGCAATAAAATAAAAATAAATAAAATCTTTAAAAAAAAGAAAGGGAGAAAGAGAGATGAGAGGAAGAGGAGCTGTATGGTGACAAAGACCTGCCAAAGAGAATCAAACAGGGATGAAAACCAAAGGAATCTCTCTGATAGGGAGTGGCTACAGAATATTTTTGAAATAGGTGATGCTTATGGTTTGATTTGAACTTCTTGTCAATTTTCTATGATGTAAACCTATCCTCTTGGGGAAGAAATGGTTGGTTTCTAGAGAATCAAGTTCCACATCTCCCTCTTAACACCTGGACTCTTTCCTAAAGGTGATTGACTGAAATTGTGCTTATGCATTGCTTCTGTTCTCTCAAAAGAAATGCAACCCTTTACCCTCACCATAGCATCAACACAGCCTCAATGCACCTATTTCACTTGCTTGTTTCTACCAGATATTGTTATATTTAGATTAACTTTAGGGGGAAATTATAGTGGATTCTACTGATAATGGTACATAGCAGTACAATCATTGATAACATATCATTTAGTAATGCCCTATACTTGAGAAAACAACTTCACTTTATTGGAAGGAACTGCTCTTTTCTTAGAAATCGATATTCAGGGCCTCCCTGGTGGCGCAGTGGGTTGAGCAGCCCACTATGGGGCGGACCGCAGCCACTGCAGCACGAGTTCGATCCCTGCTCCCGGCCGGGGGGGGGGGGACCCACATGGCGCAACAGACCTCTCCTGCTGTGCCCGCTGCTCCCCTCAGCAGTGTACTTCCGTTGATCTGCCTGTTCTGCTCCCCACTCTGTGGTGAATCCTCTCACCCCCACACCTCTTGCCTGTACCCCGGTGCTTGTATGCATAAATAAAATGGATCTTTAAAAAAAAAAAAAAAGAAATCGATATTCAGTCTCTGATCACAATTCCCATTCTTGAGGAAGTGTCATTTTTATCCCAGTTTCATCCAATTTTAGTTCTATATACTAGGCACCTCTAAATGTAAGAGTAAATAGTATAATTATCACTTAAGTCTTAGGTACGCCTTCCCAGATATTGAGAAGTGAATGACTCGGAGACTGGGTAAAAGTTCCTTTTGAAGGCAAGTGAATTCCAAGTCTTAAGGTACATGTGATAAAAGTTATTAACAGGTTTTATTTTACAAAAGAAGGGGAATAAAATTGTAATAATATCAAGGGAAAAAGAGAGGGCTACAAATCCATAAATATTTTACCAGATCTTTTAAGCAATGGAGCATTGAGAGCTGGCTCCGAGTTAAGTGAGATGGCTCCAAAGGAAGAAAGAGCCCAAGGCTCACCTCTGGTTTTATAGCCAGCCTGGCTGCTTAACTCCACCCTCAGGTCCCAGTGATCCACTCTTTGATAATCATTTTATTGGATTTGTGGTTCTGGAACATTGATGGTCTGGAGTGGGGGTTGGAGTCCATCTGTGTAATCCATTCAGGACTACCTTTCCCCCTAACAATAACACTGAGACTTCAACCCCTGGGCCACCATGGAAGCCCCCAGATCATTGTTTTTAACATTATAGAACAAGAACCTTACTGACTTGTTGGCCAATGGTGTACAGAAAATAATTTTTAAAATAGTTCTTCAGGTGATTTTAGCTTGTAACATGCAAGGGGTTTAAAGAATTGACTGACTTTGCCAATAATATAAATCCTTTTGTTCTTATTGACTTACATAAATGAACAAATTTTCTCAGGACATCCATAAAAACAAAACATAAGTCAAGGGGGCCCTTCCTCATGACAAAGGGATTAAGTCTCAGCACTCTCACTGCTGTGGCCTGAGTTTGATCCCCAGCCAGGGAGGGGACCCACATGGTGCAGCAGACCTCTCCTGTCTCATCAGCTGCTCCCCTCAGCAGTGCATTTCAGTAGATCCACCTGTTCTGCTCCCCACTCTGGCTCTGGTGAATCCTCTCACCACCACCCCCATCTCTGGTCTACACCCTAGTTCTTCTATGCATAAATAAATAAATCTTAAAAAACAAAAGGTCCAGAATTGATGTGCAGCCTTCTCTCATACAATAATATTCATCTACAGAGACCTCTACTAATTAAAAACAACACATCCCATCTATTTCATTAATAGATATATTTCCATGTTCATTTTACCTGCTTATCTTGTTTAGTTATTAGGTATCAAAATGTGTGATATTCTATGCTATTTCCATCAGTGCCACTAAAATTGTCTTGAGAACACAATCCAGAATACGGAGAGCATTAGGTTCACAGGAAAATAAAAGTCACCATCCTTTTCCACTATTATCCACTACTGCAAGATATCAACCACTTAGTAGTCAGTGACTTGGGGGAAGTGACTTAACTCTCTGAACTATGTGGTATTTTTTTAAAATGGGAATAATAATAATTCATTCCTTATGAATTCATAATTCAGTGTATATATTGTGTGGGAAAATAGAATGGAAATTCTAGTCCAAGGAATAAAGATGTAAAACTTACAATTTACTTACTTAGAAGTGAAGAAGAGTTTAATTTTATATCTTAAAATATGAATGGTTGGGTAGTAAATGGCTCAGGCACTTAAATTCCACTGGATACATTTTAAAGAACGATTAATTGTTTAATTTAAAAAATATTTATCATACGCTCAGAATTCCATCTTGTACAACTTTTTACCTTGAAAGATTCTGACCACTAAACGCATAGAGTTGTGTTTTGAAACGCTTTTTCACATATGAGCAAATATTTAGACGATCACTATTGAGAAGCTGCCCAAATTCCGACTATTAGGAAAGAAGTAAAGGCATTTCATTTGTAATCTTACACGGGCTCGCGTTCTCGCCACTCACGGAGCCTGTAGTAGCTACTTTCCACCACTAGGTGACACGCGTTCGCAATTTCCAGGGGGCGCGCCGCCCGAGCACGCCTCCCGGGAGCATTGTGGTACTCCTCGGCTTCCGTTGACCGACGAGCAAGATGGCAGCCTCCGAAACGGTTAGGCTACGGCTTCAATTTGATTACCCGCCGCCAGCCACCCCCAACTGTACGTCCTTTTGGCTTCTGGTCGATTTGAACAGATGCCGAGTAGTCACGGATCTCATTAGTCTCATCCGCCAGCGCTTCGGCTACAGTTCTGGGGCCCTCTTGGGTCTCTACTTGGAGGGGGGACTCTTGCCCCCAGCTGAGAGCGCGCGACTGGTGCGAGACAACGACTGCCTCAGGTGGGCTCTGGACGGGGGCCGGGGGACGGGGGTCGGGGGCCGCGGTGGCGGTTAACTGGGTGAGCGCCGGCCGGGCGGAACGCGCTTACGCTCGCCCCGGGGCTCCCCAGGCCTTAGAAGACCGCTAGCGTGCGGGGCCTGAGGGGCGGGGGATGCGGTTGGAGTGGGCAAGTTAAGCCGCGTCATAGTGAACCCGGGAGGCTGATTGGTTTAGTCGGGTAGGGAGCTCAGGAATCTGCATTGCAAAGAGTGTCTTTCCTTGGGATGATAGCTCTGATACAAGTGATTGGTGGACCAAGCTTGGAAAAAATCCTGATTTTGTGCCAAGGCGGGGCCGGTGTTCCATTCATTCTGGATTTAGCAAATTCTCACTTAGCTAGGCACTACTGCTTTGCCATGAAGTAGACATGCCTGAGACCCAGTCTATCCCTGACAACTCTCAGGGTCAGGTGCAGGAGACCCTACTTAACTGAGAAGGATGTTTTCTTCACAGCGTGTCCTGTGATTCCGAGGTGTATGACCTGGGCCTTTGAGAGTTCACTATGTTTGAGACGTTTTGAATTATGAATTAGGAAACAAAATCGTTTTGAATATACTTTTGTAAATTAAAAATTGATGCTTGAGATGAGTATTGAGCAACTGCCATATGAAATACCACGTGTAGTTGACTTGTCTCAATAAAATGGTGACATATGATCATTTGAGTTCAGATGCCTATCTTGGACTGATTTATTCAGGGTTTTTTTTTTTTTTTTTCCAAAACTTTGACTACAGTGAATTAATTTTATTTTTTAAAGATTTATTTATTTATGCATACAAGCACTGGGGCACAGACCAGAGGTGTGGGGGGGTGAGAGGATTCACCACAGAGAGCAGGGAGCAGAAC
>JAGFMF010011637.1:2301502-2326800 GCA_019455555.1 Galemys pyrenaicus
CTGTTCTGCTCCCCGCTCTGTCTGTGGTGAATCCTCTCACCCCCCCACACCTCTGGCCTGTACCCCAGTGCTTGTATGCATAAATAAATAAATATTTTTTTAAAAAAAGTTATATCTACATTCAAGAATGTAGTTAGCCTTTGACCTTGTCCCATTTGTACCCTTGAGATTTTAATTTTTGGAGGTGACTGAGTGATGACACAGAGTAATCAGTGCCATTGAAAGAAGAATTCATTACTTATATTTCTTGAGAGGGGAGGAATGCCACCCCACACAGGGTGGCAAAGTAAAGCAACAAGGTAGGAGGCAGAAGCATGAGTGAAAAGAAACCTAGGCCAGAGCTTTATTGGAGATTCATGGGATAGACGGGGCATGGTGAGGGATGTAGCTAAGGACCAGTTAGTTTATGGTTCCTGACATGGGAATGACTTAGACCAGGGGAAATTTTGACTTGAAATTTGGGGGTTTTATTTTCTCTCTATGTTGATTTATTTATTTTTAAATTTTAAAGATTGAGATAAAATTCACATACTGTAAATTCTCCATTTTAACTGTATTAGTGTACCATTTAGTGGTTTTAGTGTATTTATATTTCACATGTTGATTTTTGATTTGGACTTTTATTTTTAAAAGGAAGGAAAAATATTAAGCCACAATCCAGAGACCCAGCAAGTAGATATAGAAATTCTTTCATCCTTACCTGGTGAGTTTTGAAAAGAATTAAAAAATGTAGGCTCTTCCTTTCTGTGTTGATTTCTAAATAGCTCTTATACATAGTAGCTGCTCTCTTCATTGGTCTCTATGATTAATTAGCACTTTCTCTGTCAGCACAGGGCTGAGCACCCACAGGGCTGGTGTTTCCACTGGTGCAATTGCATGTCTACTAGGAGTTGTTGGGTCTGTTCCCAAAGCCATTGGATAGTTGTTCCTATTATAGTAGTTAAGTGATTTCACAAAAATTACATAAACTGGTGAAAATTGACTGTGAAAGAATTATCTCTGTGAAACCTAAGTTGAATGCTATCTCAGGATTGTTACTGAAAAATTACTACTGAAGTAGGTGGTTAGGTATTAAAAATTGGGAGGAATTCAGGAAAAATTTTGGATTATTCTACACTTAGATTGCCTTACTAGTTTTTGTGTTCTTGCTTCACTTTAAGAAAAACCCTCAAAACTAGAAATTGCAGACAGTAATTTAGGGGTATGGTTTAACATAACACCAGCTCAGCTCTTTTTCAAAAGATTGGCAAATAAACATTTTTGTATGTTATCAAGATAGAATGTCTAAGGTGTATGTTCATTTTCACATGTTATTTTAAATAGTTCCTTGCTTTATCCCTAATTCACCCCACCCACTGTTGGTTCTAAAAATGTGGGATAAGAGGGCTTTTACTATGACTTTACTTGGAGTCCCTGGCCAGAAAGTAAGGCAGGCTAAAGTCCCTTTTCTTAGCTTTCTAAGGCAATGAATTTTTTTTTTTTTTGCTTGTTTGTACTTAAATAAAGTGGTGAGAAAAGATTCAGAATTTGAGTACACAGAAATTAATCAAATGGGTTGAAAATCAAAGGATTTTTCAACATCCTTTATGATGTTGAATGAATGATTAGATCTAATTTACCTTGGTTATCTAGCTGGTTAGATTTCATTTGAAGACATTCCCCTACTTAGGAATGATAAACAGAAGTTTGTCTGTGGCCAGATTTCAACATCACAGCCTGATCCCTGTTGCCAGATGATTGACAGTGGGGACATCCAGTTAGGACTTTTCTTTGGGGAATCAAGAAACAGCCTTATCTGTTTACTAATAGAAGTACAGGTAGTTCTTGCTTTGCATGGTTCTGATATACAGGAACTCCAGTTACCATGATTTAGTTAAAAAACAAACAACAGTCCTCCAACATCCTGTTAGCTGTGAATAATCATATAAAGCACTGTTAACTCTTTAGTTCACAAATCATTATGTAAATAACAGATATTCATCATGTTCAGTAACCAGTCACATCACTTCTTTCAAAGTCTCTTGGCTGTTACTCAGTTTCCATTCAGTAGCAAAACTATGTGTCGTTTTGCTGCCTTCTTTTCCCTCAGTGAGAAGCCCACATGACAATTTATAGAATGAATAACTGAAATAGGGAATTGGCTCACAAAGATGAAAACATAAAGTGATAATGTTGGAAGTAACATCCAAATTTCATTGAAGTGAAGTTATAGGACTTCCTACCATCAGAATGTTGGCACTGAAGTCTATGTGAACTGAGTGACCCAAATGAGGAAGGTTGTGTCAACAGAGATGAAGATGTCCCAGAAGTGACATCCTGTCACCAAGCACTCCATGCTTTCATGTGTGTGCCCAGCTTTGACATCAATGGGCAATTTATGGCTGTTTTCTAATGACATAAATTCCCTCTTGACCAACATTTTCACTACTAAGATATGACCTGTTGTCTCTCCTTCCTACGATCCGGTTTCAGCCATGAAAGAACCTGGGAAATTTGACTTGGTTTATCACAACGAAAATGGAACTGAGGTAGTGGAGTATGCGGTGACGCAGGAGAAGAAGGTAGGCATGATTTTCTTGTTTTCCATTCTCTCTTGACTGGTTACTGGTAGTCTGGAAGATGACATCTTAACTTCCTAAACTGCCTATATTGAAAACTTAGAAGATCTAGCTCTGGGGAACTCTGGCTTGCCTACGGGGTGGTAATACCAGCTCAGGGTGCCATCTTGAACCTCAAGAGCCTACATAACAAGACAATACAAATCATTATTTAAGCATTTTAGTAGAAAAGTATATGTTAAAAACTTTTCATTGATGTATTCGTTCAGACAAGTACACATACGTCTAGAGCTTGAACAGTTTTCACGAATGAACATACGAATGCAGTAAGCTACCAGATTAAGAAATAGAACATTAACAGTTTCCCTGGAAATCTCCATTGCTTCTCCTTGTCGCTGTTGTGCTCCAAATGTTATAGTTCTAACTTATAGCAGTGTTGAAGAATGGCATAAAATAGTTCTATCTTTTGACTTTGTGTAAATCCTTAAACTGCCATTTTTAGGAATTGGCCCTGGAACAACATGTGTTTGAACTTCAAGGGTCCACTTACATGCAGATTTTTTTTCTATGGGTGGGGTTCTGCATTCTCTGATTCAGCTGCCCTGGATATCAGTTGACCTAATCTGGGTGTAGAATCTTTGTGTACAGTGTTCCAGCTCTAAGTCATACTGAGAATTTTTATTGGGGCAGGTGCTTTGTTCCTGCATTGTTCAGGGGTCTGCTGTGTAGGGTTTAGTTCATTTTAGGCAGCCAGACTTCTAGAGTTGTTGTCCATGACCAGTTGTAAGTTTCAGTATTGCAAACTCATATTTTATCTGAAATGTAAACTTACAGAAATCCTAATCAGACTGTCTGTTTTGCTTTGTCTTCAGGGTAGATGACATTCTTGGGGATTTATTACAGAATCTGTAGAAAGATTAGCAGATTTTGCCATTCCCTGTACTTCTTTATTTGAAGTATATGCAGGCCCATTTTTTTTGTTGTTGAAATGTGTTTTTGGAAACTACACTGGAAAATTAAAACTTTGGAGACTTTCCACCCTATGCCTTATTAAATAGACCCGGAGTGGAGTCTGTAATTACCTCTTTTTGACACTAGATGGCCCTCATTGCACAGCCATATGAACAGTTAAGCCTTTACTTTTTTCTTGGTAAAATGGGAAATAACTCCAATTTTTTAGGCAGCACAGGATTGAAGACTACAGAGCTTCACAAAAGGGTATCAGAGTGTAGTGATAGCCTTCTGGGCCACATTTCCTCCCACCTGCCCACAGGGAAAATGGACAGGTTTGCTTGCTGGGCAAATCCTGACCGGGTAGCCAGCTACCTCTCACGGTACCCCACTCCCCACTGTCCCTGCTCAAGATCAGAGAAAGATGAAACATGTTTAATGAAAAGTTTAGCTGCATTCTGGGTAAACAAGGTCTTGCATTTTAGTTGAACTCAGTTTATTGGGATTCAAATTATTCCAGGTCTTCAACTCTACTGCAGAAATGGAGTTTTATTAAATGGATTGGTTGGTTTTTAACCGATGTGAAATCTCTAAATAGAATATTTTGTGTTTTTCCTTAGATCACTGTCTTTTGGAGAGAGTTGATCGATCCAAGACTGATCATTGAATCTTCGAATACCAACACATCCAAGTTAGAGCTTGCCTGACTCTTAGTTTGTAAAATGTCTTGTGAACATTTTTTTTAAAAAAAGAAAATTTGAAAGTTGTATGCATTTATCTTCACTTTAATGCATAGGAAAAAGTCTACCTCATCATTTAAAATAATGAGTGTGGTTTTTGTAGACTTTTTTTTTCTGTAACAGAATTTAAAACATGACATTCCCTGCAGGTATTGTTATGTGCCAATATGTGCAGTTTCTTCTCTTTTTTATTTTTCTTTGACCATCAAGTAGCCATCAGTAGGAGCTTATAATTCTAAGTGCTGCATTCAAAAAGTGCTGCGTATCTTGTCTCAGTAAGTTTTATTAAGTAACATTTTAAAACATGACAGCATGTTACTTGACCTAATTTTTTAACATTTAAGTTGTTCCACCAAATGTGGAATATCTTATAAATTCCAAGTATTTTATACTTGTAATCGACAAAAATGAACAGGTAGTTTGGTTTGCTGCAGGTGATGTGTTAAGGAATCCTTTCATGTTTTTCCCACCTTTAGATTAAAGGATTCTCAGGGCCCTGTGTAGAACAGTGGAAATAAGACCTAGAGTGTGTGCCTGGGAAAGAACTGGTTTTCCAGTTCGAGGATGAGAGGATTTACTCTGAGTTCAGACAGGGAATGTGTTATCTTGCAACAAAATCCTCAGCACCTAGCTGAGTACTGGAGGGAGCATCTTCAACAGAAACTTCCTTTTCTGTTATTATTCAACACAAAGCTAAAATGGCTGAATATATACTGTGAAAATTGCTTTCTTTTACAAAAGATCAGATCCTTCCTTCAGCTTTGCAGATTTTTAAATAAAGTCATATTAAACTAATCCTTTTCTTGCTGAGTCATTGTGTTTAGTTGAATGTTGACAATTACTTGTCTTAGGAGTTTTTACAATAATGTGAAAGATTAAAATATTTCAGCTCAAGGTTTACCTTGACTGAAGAGTCTGATGTTGCAAAGTTTAGTACAACAGGATTTATTAGATAGGTCTGGAAGCTATTGGGCCAATGACAATATTTTTCATTTTTAATTTGCATGACATTGATGTATATCAAAATGTGATGTGGATTTATTGGTTTGTGATGAAAAATATTACTCCAGAAGGAGTGAGATGACCATGAATGAGGGGGTCTTAGCACTGAGATTCTTGTTTAGCACTTTCAGGGTTTGGAAGACAAACTGAGGTAACAAAGGTCAACAGGTACATGAAAAGATGCTCAACATCACTAATTATTAGGAAAATACAAATCAAAATCACAGTGAACTATTACCTCAAACCTACTGGAATGGCTAGTATCAAAAAGACTTGTCTTTTCGTAATAACTCTTGGCTTACATATGAAGAAAAAAGGACTCCTTGTGCACTGTTGGTGAGAACGTAAGTAGCTGCTGTGGGAAACTCAAAGGATCCTCAGAGTTAAAACTATGACCTAGCTATCTCACTTTTGGGCATTTACTGAAGAAAATAAAAACACTAACTCGAAAAGATAGATGCCACGCCTGTGTTCATTGAAGTATTATTTGTAGTAGCCAAGATATGGAAACAACCTAAGTAGCCATCCATGGATGAATGGATAAAGAAAATGCAGTATATTGTATAATATAATTTACAATGGAAATTGTGTACCAAGAAAGAAATCTTACCATTTATGACAACATGGATGGACTTTGAGGGTGGTTATGCTAAGTGAATGAGTCATACAAAGAAAGACAAATACTGTACAATCTTTTATATGTGTAATACAAAACCAAACCAAAACTAAACACAGATAACAGAGTGGTTGCTAAGGCCAGGGGTCGGGGATGGCAAAATGGGTGAAGGTGCTCAAAGGGTATAAATTTCCAGTGTAAAAAATAACACTCATGGGGATGTAATGGACAGCATGTGACTGGCTATTAATCCTGCACTGCACATTTGAGGTGCTAAGAGAGTAAGTCTTAAGAATTCAAATCACACCAAAAAATTGTGTATGTGGTGATGGGTATTAACTATCATGATTATTTCACAACATATACAAATAGTGAATCGTGTATACCTGTAACTACTATGTCATTTGTCAGTTATACCTCAATAAGAAAAGAAGAAATAGTGACTATTGATTTGTGCAAAGGTGAGTATTACTGAGGGTGTGTTTTCTTTAGATTACAATCAGTTTATAAGTTACCTTTTGCCTCTATTGTGCTTCAAACTCTGAATAGCAGCCTATAGAAAGGTCATCATATTGATTGAGGGGGTCATGAACTGCTTTTCGAAAATAATTAAATACAATAGAAAAATACCACATCTAGTAAACTTCTTTATGAGACAACTTACCTATAACCTGTGTGTACTGGATTACCATGTAAAATGTGAAATCAGAGATAGAGTTGTCAGATGTGGAAACTTGACTATACCAGGAGGACGAGAGAAGAGGGGAGAAGGTGCTGGACCAAAAGCACACACGAGGACTAAATCTGCCTCATGCTCCTGGGCCGGTGATCCACAAGCATTGTTCTGGATGAGGAAAATAACAAGTATTCAGTTACTATAGGGTTATTCTTTGGCCTTAAAGTAGTAAGTCACCTAACTCCTCTCACAGTGGACAACTTGCCAAAGACCACCCAACTAGAAGAGGAGCGTATAGTAACTTCAGAGCTGTGTTCCTCTCCTGCAATAGGTTGCTGGTTTTCCCTAAAGTGGCTCTAGCCTGGGTGTACGTAGCAGTGGAGCCCCTCCCTCACATTTCCTCCATCACCTTTATCCCTGGTAACATGTACCTACTGGCTGCTCACCTCTCTACCCCATGCCTCAGTTTTGTCCATCTTGAGATTGTCTACTCGCTATTAAGTTCATCAAGTCCTTTTTCCCAAAAATTGAATGTTTATTTAGTTTGTTTAGATTTTAAAATGTTAATAGCTTTATTGAGGCATAATTGATGTATAATTCCTCAAGAATAATTAATGTATAATATTTAATAGCTTTATTGAGGTATAATACTAAAACTGTTCATGTTTAATATATTCAATTGGATGAGCTTGGACAGATTGTAAAGCCATCATCACAGTAATAAACACCCATTAGCTCCAAGTTTCCTTATGCTCTGTTTTTATGTTTTTGTGGTTTCTCTTTCTTGATTGGATTTAGATGGAGACAGCAGGCCTCTCCAGCAACAGCTGAGAACAGTAACCTGGGGAGAAAAACCAGTCATTACAGTCACTACCCTGAAGGAAGGATTGTCCCTGTTGAGTCATCCTTACCTTTGTGAACACAGGAGCTGTCTACCTGGTATGGGGGAAGGAGGGAATGAGTTGAAGGAGCTGCACGTGGAGATTGATAGCCAGGGAAGAGCCTCAAGCCCCTGGGTGCAGGTGGGAGCTGGCTGGGAAAAGCTCTGGGCTCAGCCACCTGTTCTGTCTTAAAATCTACCAGCAAGCCCTGCTCTGCACCGGGTGTTAACACCCACTCAGGAAGTTAAGGGGGTTGGGCTGTGAGGTTCACACGCTTACAAAAGCAAGCTGTTCCACTGGCTACACTGACACTAAACCGCAGCAGTTCATTGCACTAGCAGCAGCATCGCAAACATCAACATAGTGAAAAGACGTCAGTAATTTTGGCATCACAGAGCCCTGAAAGCATCTTGGGCACCTGCACGAGTCCATACAGAGCTGCTGACTTAGAGGAAATAAAATGGGCCTTTGGGCCTCCATCTGAGCTGAGAGAGGATGGGTCTGACACACGTCCTCGGACTTACACTGAACAGCCAAAAATGTGACATTCAGGAAGTGTGGTCTACTTTTTAGCCTCTAAACAGACTTAATCAGAGGCAAATGAAGTAACTGCTAGTTCATTAACATTCAGGAAGGAAATTTAGCATGGGCTATTCTTCACAGTGAATTCATTTCACTTAGCAAGTTACATTCATTTGGCCAGGAGGATATTTATTTGTATGTTCATTCTCAAGTTTCACTGCCTAAATATGCGTGGTATTAGTAGACCCTTGGTGATGCGACCCCTGTGACAATGTCTTCTCTCCTTGATGATCTAAACCATCAGCCTTTACTGGGATCTAGGCACCTAAGTTTTGGTCATTGTGAAGAACGTAATGTGAAAGCTAGGAGCTGCATCCACTAGAATGAAACCCAACCTCCATTTTACTCGGACACAGACCCAGAGAAAGTGAAATAACTGTGTGGTTGGAACCTCCACTCAAGGGTCTTTTGATTCTGGGCTCACAATTTGGCAGACAGAGTCTGCCTTGGTCACTTCACCTTTGACAAGTTATCTAGCTTCTCTAAGCCTCAATTTCTTCATCATGGTACCCACCAATAGGAATGAGGTAAGAATTGAATGAGATAATGTATGTAAAGCATTTAGTGTGGGCCTAGCTAGTAAGGACACAGTGTTTGATGAGGCATTTGTTACCACTCATGTATCTGTTAAGTGATTTACCCAAAGTCTCCAATTTTTCAGCAGACCCGGCATTCCCTTCTTTCTGACTTATCATTTGTTAGAAATAGCTGTTACCACACTGCCTATTAAATTTGGCATATTTACCCTTTCTTTAATTATAATTTTAGGAGGAAGTGAGTCATCTACTTCTCATCAATGATACTTTTATTCTAAAAGGTTTGGGAGGATTTTGTGGATGACTACATCATTATTCTTAGTTTTTGTGTCTTACCCTAAGTAGCTTTTCTCCCATGCTGGTAACCACATAAGATACATGATGCCCACTTTCAAAGAGGTTAAGAATACAACTCAGGGGCCTCCTTGGTGGTGGAGGGGTTAAAGTCTCAGCTCTATCAAGCTATTGCCAGCCAACCATGGCAGCATGAGTTCAATCCCCAGCCAGGCCAGGGAGGTGACCCACATGGCGCAGCAGACCTCTCTGGTCTTGCCCCCTACTCGCTCCAGCAGTGTATTTCAGTAGATCCACCTGCTTTGCTCCCTGTGTTTCTGGTGACTCCTCTCACCCCCCTTCCCATACCTCTGGCCTACACCCCAGTTCTTGTATGCATAAGTAATACAAATAAATCTTTAAAAAAAAAAGAATACAACTCAATTTTCTTTTACTTTTTTCTCCCACCCCAGCTGACAGGAGAGGAAGGTCATTCAAAAATGATCTGGTAAGGGATTAATGGAACATAATAAGTACAATGAAACCCCAGGAAAATGCGTTTGGGATATAATGGAGTTGGTGGCTCCCATCCTCTGCAGGGTACTCCCCCAATCATTTTGTAACCTGGCAGTAATGCCACCCCATGTGTTAAATGATGAGATTTGATAGGGTTTTATGATATAAAATGTGGCTATAATTTCTGATATTTTGAGAAAACAAATCCACAAAATAGTCCAAAGGCCACAGCATCACTGTCGCTCACATATCTCAACCAGCACGTTCCCTGGCACAGCTCCATTCCATCAAGACACACCTTCAGTGTCACCAGAACATGCCATCTGGAGTCTGCCAAAGACTTCTCACAAGTCTGCCAAAGAATCCTAGTCCAGCTTTATGGGGAAGGGCAGGTAGGCTAAGTTGGGGCCTTACAGCTCTAGTGGGTCTACTGGTCCACAGCTGCCACCTCCTGGGAGTTTATTAGGAATGCAGACCCCACACCAGGCCTCTGCATCAGAAGCTGCATTAACCTGTCCCCGATGACACACCCACATGAAGAGCTGGAAGTGCTGAGAGCAGGACACAGTTGGGACCTTGATGCTGTTCCTGTTCACTAGACAAATCAAAGTTCCCTCTGACTGAAACCTGTTCTCTGTGGGGCTTTCTCCTGGACAAACCTGAGGTGCTCTTCCATTGCAGAGACAGAGGGACTAACGGCCACCCCCACTAGGGACAGGCTCAGGGCTTACAGAGGCTGACCTTTTATGTGGGCCAGGACCGACACATTCAGTTGATCTACTAGTAAGTGATGCTTCCAGATCTTTCCCGCATGAGAGTATACATGGAAAACATTTGTAGGCACATTGGGATGAGCAGATATTGCCCTTAAAGTCCAGAGGTGAACACACATGGGTTCTACTGTGAGTCGTGGGGATCAAAGTTTTGAAACACCAGTGATGTAAGTCTTTGAGCAGATCAGTGTTTTGTGACACGCAGTCAGGCTGGGAGCAGGAAATGGACCATGTTGGCCTGGTCACTGTGATAACCTAATTAAAGACAGAGATTTTCAGACTGGATAAAAGAGCCAGACCCAGCACATTTGGTTTACAAGGGACACACTTTAAACATAAAGACGCAGAGAAGTTGACAGTGACAGGATGGAAAGCCAATGTGACTGTGTTGCTATCAGACAAGGTAGATTTCAAGAGAAAGATTATTATGAGAGTTAAAGAAGGACTCTCACCATTCTTATGACTGAATAATAAGAAATATATAAACTCCTTAATGTACATGTACCTCTGTTGGTTTTCTAGTATTTTCATAACAAAGTGCCACAAAATAAGTGACATAAAAAATTATTCTCTCACAGTTCTAGAGGTGAGAAGTCTGAAATCAAGTATTAGAATACCACACATACTCTGAGACCTGTGGAAAGAACACATTTCTTGTGTCTTCTTAGCTTAGGGTGGCTTGCCATTTATCTTTGGTGTTCTATGGTCTGCAGCTACAGAACTATAATAACTGCCTCCGTTGTCATATGGTGCTCTCGTGTGTATTTGTCTTCACATGGCACGTTGCCTTTCTTATAAGAATATGAGTTCTGTTGAACTAGAGCCCACCTTACTGACCAATTCTTTTTTATAGAGTTGTTTTTTTAATTTCTATTTTCTTAGAGAAGAGCTTGGGTGTAGGCCAGAGGTGTAGGGAGTGAGAAGATTCACCAGAGACAGAGTGGGGAGCAGAACAGACAGACTGAATGAAATACACTGCTGAGGGGAGCAGCGGGCGAGATAGGAGAGGTCTGCTGCACTGTATGTGGGTCAGCTCCCTGCCCTGGTATCATACTCAGGCCTCAGCAGTGACAGGGCTGAGACTCAATGCCTAGGCCACCAGGGGGGCCCATACTGACTACATCTTAACTGATTACACGTGCAAAGACTACACCCAAATAGATCATGTTCACAGAGCCTGAGGATACAAAGCATATTTGGGGGACACACAAATCAACCCATAATAATGCCTAACAAAAAGGCTTCAGTATAAATGAAGAAAAAAAGGACAAATACAAAGTGAGAAAGACAAGGTCATGCCCAGATTGAAAAAATAACTAGACAAAACTGTTAGGAAGGCTAAAGAAGATCTGAACCTTGATAAAAACAACATTTATAGACTCAACAACCACCACACAAAGTTTTTTCAAGTGCACTAGGAATGTTCACCAAGATCAAATGTTAAGCCATAAAATAAGTTTCAACATGTTTCAAAAGTGAAATACATTTTGGGCCTCCCTGATGGCATAAGGAATTAAGACTCAGCACTATGAAACTACCCTAGCCACTGCAACATGAGTTCAATCCCTGGCCAGGGAGGAGACCCACATAGCACAGCAGACCTCTCCTGCCTCACCTGCTGCTCCCCTCAGCAGTGTGTTTCAGTTGATCCGCCTGTTCTGTTCCCTGCTCTGTCTCTGGTAAATCTTCTCACCACCCCCACCACACCTCTGGCCTACACCCCAGCTATTGTATGCATAAATAAATAAAATAAATCTTAAAAAAAGAAAGTGAAATACATTTTGGTAATATAGCTGACTAAACTGAATCAATTTTAAAATATTCAGGAATATTCCCAGACATGGAAATTTGTGGAATGTATATTAAAGCAGTGCTTAGAGGTATATTTATAGTTTTAAACAACTATGTGAGAAAAAAGTTTAACAGTAATGATCTAGTGTTCCAATTAATAAGCTTGAAAACAAAAAGCAAATTAAACCAAAAGTAAATAGTAGGAGGTAGTAGATAAGAGAAGAAATCAAATCATGAAAAAACAGTAAGTTAATGACAAAAATAATTTAATGTCAAAAGTTCTTTGAAAAAGTTAAAATTAATAATGTTAGGCAGATTAAACAAGAAAAAAGAAGAAAATACAACAAAGAGATAAAAATCGTACTCTAGTAAATATTTAATACAGGAGGTAGTTGGTAATCAATCCAAAAAGATGTGAGACCAAAAAAACCCTAAACAAACTGGCAAACAGTAGCTATATAACTACCTTATCAGTCCTTTAATGTAAAAGGGTTAAGTGCTGCAGAGATTGGTAGTACACATTTAAAAACATGATCTATCTATAGACTGTGGACAACAGTTACACTTTAGATTCAAGACATGAAAGAATGAAAATAAAAGGATGGAAAAAGTGAGTCAGTGAAAACAGTAACCAGTAACAAGAAAGATTATATTCTTATAAAAAAGCGAGTCTCCATTCATAATAAAGCAAGTCTCAATACATTTTCAAAGAATGAAACAGTACAAAGTATGTTCTGGGACTGCAAAAGAAGGAATATAGCGCAGTAGATCTTAATAAATATTTACTGCGTGGAATTTGATAAAGTCATCTTCATCACCTAACCAGCACTTCTATTTATTCACCTGGAAAGAGAATTCTACAGATACTCTGGCATGAGTCACCAGGCTACCTCACCTACAAGCCTTTAGTCAGAGTAGATTTCGTAGTGTTTATTTCCTGGAGCTGTACTGTTCCTCCCCTTGGGAGTTAGCACTTTTGGAGAAGGAAATAACTTGGCTTCTGCAATCCATCCGTCTGAATGCCAAAATCCACCCTCTTAGGACAGTTTTTCAGTTTTTCTAAGCCTCCGTTTTTCATCTGTAACTTGAGATTATTATACCTTCCTCAAGGTTTATTGTGAAAGTTAAATGAGAGAATATGCATAAAGAGTAATTTCTTACTTTTCTCATCTCTCTTTCTCCTTCTTCCCCAAACAACTAGAAAATATGGAAGAGAATAAATGGGGCAAAGGTCCTGAGGAAATAGAGTGGCGGAACCAGGAAATACAATGGTGAGTAAAAGCAACTCTGAGTTAGAAACCCACTTCTACTTTGTATAAACAGTGTGGCCCTTATCTTGAGGGTTTTGTAAAGATTTTAAGACAGGACATAATGCCACTGTAGATGCCCATAGATGGAACCATTCGTTACTCGTAGCAGTTCCCTCTTTCCTCACGGTTGCTGCCCCCCTAGTCTCCACTGCAGGAAGCACCTGACTCCTCCCAAACACTATCTTTTTATTTGCCACTCCCCCTCCCATGCCTTCAGCCAATACTTTTCCTCTCTTGGAAACAGGGATGAGGGGGAGGGGGAAATGGAAGGAGAGGAGGAGGAGGAGGGGAGAGGCCGGGGAGGAGGAGAGGGAGGGAAGGAGAGGGGAAGAAGGAAAGAAAGAAGAAAGGCAGGGGGAGAGAGAGAGAAAATTTTAAAAATTTAGAAAAACGTTTTTTTCTAAGTGTGTTCTTACATGTGTACATCGAACATCGACGTATGTACGTGCATGAGAGAAAGAAAACCTTTATGAAGCTGGGCTGTTTCCAGACCCCAGAAAATACAAATGACAAGAAGAAGAAAGCAGTGACATGGAGAGACCAAGTTAAGCCTGAGTGGGTGTCAGGGCTCCAACCTTCGGGGATCTCATGTCCATATGTCTGAGCCCAGCACCAGGGAAAGAGGAAGGAAGGATCGAAAAAAATAAGGTGGGGGGTGGGTAAAGGCAGTGGTGTAATTGTTCCCGCAGTAACTTTTTTGAAGGTCTGTTCAGATAAGACCAGGCTGGCTCCCGGGGTGGGGGTTGTGGGGACAGGAGTGGGGGTAGGACATTTCCGGTCTGGATGAATTCGAAGGAAGGTACTTGCTGCAGGGGCCTTAGTGCTGAGACCGGACTTGGTTTTGCTCGGGATTCTCGGGACCCAAAGTGCTCCACCTGACGTGTCGGTTTTCTCATCTGCAAAATGGCTGTAAAGAATCCCCACGGGGTCATGAGGATTATGACCAGCTTCCAAGCCCATCCGTCAGAAGCCATCTGGGGTCTGCGCCTAGATGACCTTCCAGCAGCGGGGCCAGCTAGTTCGCACCCCGAAGAGCGGCGATCCTCTGCTCCCCAGGGGACCCCTAGTCTCCTCCCCCGAGGCTCGCCCCGCTCCGCTCCGCCCGGGCGTCCCGCCCCGGGCCCCGCCCACTCCTCACGTGATTTCCCGAAGGCCTAGGGGACCTTCCCCGCGGAACTCAGTTTCGTTTCCTCGGCGGTCTCTCAGTGATCGTGCTGCTCAGGCAGGTACGGTTCAAGCGCGCCAGGTCCGGTCCCCCAGGAGCGCCATGGCGGAGCTGTTCTCCCTGGCCGAGGAGCTGTCGTGCGCCATCTGTCTGGAGTCCTTCAATGAGCCGGTCACCACCCCCTGTGGCCACAACTTCTGTCGGGAGTGCCTGGATAAGTCATGGAGCGCTGCCGGCGGGCCGTACCAGTGCCCGCAGTGCCGCGCCGTCTACCGCGTGCGGCCGCAGCTGCAGAAGAACACCGTGCTGTGCGCCGTGGTGGAGCAGTTACTGCAGGCAGAGCTGGCCCAGGAGGCGCTCCCCGACGGCTGGACTCCGCCTGCCCGCACCCAGACCCCCAGCGCGGCCCGCCAGGTGGCCTGTGACCACTGCCTGAAGGAGACAGCCGTCAAGACCTGCCTCGTGTGCATGGCCTCTTTCTGCCAGGAGCACCTGAAGCCGCACCTCGACAGCCCTGCCTTCCGTGACCACCTGCTGCAGCAGCCTGTCTTCGACCTGATGCGCCGAAAGTGCCCCCAGCATAACCGCTTGCGGGAGTTCTTCTGTCCGGAACACATCGAGTGCATTTGTCACGTCTGTCTGGTGGACCACAAGAACTGCTCGCCTGTGCCCCTGAGCCAGGCCACCACCGATATGGAGGTAGGGGTGGAGGCTGAGCGCGCTGGGCCAAGGGTGCCGTGGTGCGCATGTCCACCAGTCCTGGGTCACAATGTGCTGGGTGGGTGTGGGCCTTTCTGGGCCTAAGTTCTGGGCAGGGACAGACAGAATGGACAGGGTGACCCGTTGATCTAGTGATTTATATGGGTGGCATGCAATGTCATCTACCATCCAAGGTCTATGTTCCCTTCTTGTCCCCCCACCCCCTTTATGATTTTAGGTGGGTGACCACTGAAGACACAGGTTGGGTTGCTTGCCTTAAACCCAGTTCTGCCTGATGTGGTTTAGCAAAGGGTTCTGAATATCAAATATGAACCCTGGAGGTTACCTCTGATCCTTGTGCAATCCTGGCAGCATCCATGAGGTGGATACAATTAGTTGCATTTTACTTTTGAGAGGAGGTGCAGAGAAGTCAATCCAGCCTTGAGCTCATGCAGTAAATGACCAAGTGGGCTCGTGGTCCCTGGCTGGTTTGATTCCACAGTTTACCATTTCTTCTCCTGGGCCTGCCTCACGTCCAAGTCTGGAGTCCAAAGCATGCACCATTCCTGGAGGCCTGAGGTCATATGCGGAAAAGTCTTTGGTGAGCTGGATAATTATGTCCTGGGAGGATCATTTGGGGCAGGAGTATTGGCAGAGTCCCAGGAATCCCTGGTGAGGACCCATAGGGAGATTCAGTTCTCTTGTACCCCCCCATTGCCTCCCTCCTGGTGGTGTCACTGGAGCAGAGGATTTGGCCCCAGGGCCTGAGCCCTCATCAGGAAATGAAGGATCGGTAAATGGAGGCCCCTTTGTGGCCTTTGAGGCCTACTGTTTTAGCAGTTTGGAGGATCATAATTTCCCTCCGTGGACTCAAAGGCAGAGTCAGAAATGGTGTAATCAAACCATCTATGCTTCTATCTGTCTGGGCTCCAAAGTGTGGCCTGGTTTCCTTCTGTTCTCCATTGTCAGGGATAGCAGGACTATTCTCTTGTTGAGAGAGGATCTGAGGTTTGGGGGCGTTGTCACCAGGACCAGGGTGCAGGCTGTTTTCCCACTGGGCATCAGTCCTTCCCTGGCCTGGTCTGCTTCAGAGCCGAGCTAGGTTCCTCTGGACTTCCTCCCTGAGTCTCAGAAAATGGACCTCCAGGCAAGCCTGGGAGTAGACCTCTCAGGTACAGTCATCTCAGGCCAGGTCACCTGGAACATACCTAGTCTTTGGAGACAGGAGTCCTGCTCTATTCCGCATCACCTGTGTGGTAGGGTAAGTCACTGCAACTTTCTGAACCTCAGCTTCTTCATTTATAAAATGGGACTAATAACATTTGCATCCCACCACCGCTGAGGGTGTTGGGAGGCTCTCAAGAGCTGGGCTTCCTGCTTTGTGGGCAGGTCCCAGGAGGCTGATTGACACACTCCAGTCATAGCTGGATGTTGAGGCCTGGGCTTGAATACTGGCTCTGCTTCCTAGCTGGGTAATCCTAAAGCAAGGCATTGATCATACCTATCTCAGAAGGTTCTCGTGAAAACAGCGTTTTACAGTGAACAGTTCATTAGAGCTACCCGTAGTGTTTCTGTTGCTGGAGTCTAGGGTAGAGGAGAGCTGGTGGGAGGAGGCTGTTCCCCAGTTCTTTGCCTCAGGGTACTTGGGCTGCAGGGCCTGGGCACCTGGCCGCTGTCTGAAGGCCCTGAGGGCCCTTCTCAGCATGACCTGAGACACAGGTTTCTCCCCCACCAGGGCCAGAGCTGGAACCTGCACCCAGTTTGTGTGTTGTGCATGCACAAATCAATAACTTTAATCCTGTAACAGTCCTTGCCTGAGTCCTTTAATGAATCTCCTTTTCTAGCCTTGCTGCTGCCCATGGCTGGCGGCAGCCATTCCTGGCTGGGTAGTGCCCCAGCCTTGGGAGAGAGTTTATTATCTCTGCCACTGGTGCCTCCCCTGTGGAGGACCAAAGTCTCCAATCTGTAAAGGGATCCTCAGTAATAAAAAAGTTCTCTACATTTGATTCAGGCGCTGTCAAAAGTATCACATCACTTTTACCTGAAGGAGGCTGTCATAAGCATAGATTAATGGAAGATTAAAAAATGTTCAAAATAGGGGGCCTCCCTGGTGGCACAATGAGATCAGCACTGCACTATGAAGCAGACCACAGCCGCTGCAGCATGAGTTCGATCCCTGCCCCTGGCCAGGGAGGGACCCACATGGCGTAGCAGACCTCTCCTGCCTCGCCTGCTGCTCCCCTCAGCAGTGTATTTCAGTAGATCTGCCTGTTCTGCTCCCCACTCTGTCTCTGATGAATCCTCTTACATCCCCCACCCAATACTCCCCGCACTTCTGGCCTGTACCCTAGTTCTTGTATGCATAAATCAATCAATCTTCAAAAAAAAAAATTTCAAAATGGAGTGTTCAGAGGTACATCCGTGGAGGTGAGACAGTTGTTATTCTGAAGTCTCTTCCAGCTTCAATGCCTCCAGGGTGAGATCTGCCTGGGCCTGGCCTCCTGCCTTGGGCCTGAGTTTATCTTTACCAGTGATAGAAGCCAGGTCAAAGGGCATTGTCACAGAGGTCAGTTCTGTAAGTGGCCAGTGACTTGGGCTTTTGGGGTTGACTTAGGGACCTTAGTTTCAGCTTCCAGCCCTTACATGTCACTGAATGTTCATGTCCAGATTCAAGGTCAGGTTTCACCTTGAATATCTTCAGCAGCGTGGGAGAGGCAGGAAAGTAGAAGGGAAGCCAGAGTAAGTTGAGTCAGCTAGTAAGGTGAAGTAAATGTTTTTTGATTTTTTTTCTTAGAAATGTCCAGTGTGCTCAGTTTGGGCAGCAGTCTAAAATTGTAACACCAGGATCTTCTAACAGCAGTTTTAGGGATGTGACCTGGTGTAAATCTCTGAGCTATTTTGTGCTTCTGTGCCCTTATTCGCAGAGGGCAGTTAATTCTCCCTCACGGGGTTGTCCTTAGCCTAAATAAGCTAACAAATGCAGAACACTAGAACATGCCTGGCTTATCATAAGCACTTAATAAATAGAAGCTGCTATTATCCTGGGGCTGTTGTTCTTCCCATTTCTGGGCTGCAGACTTTTATTTGAACTGGGAGGTAAGAAACTCTGCTGTGGATTATGGAAAGTTATAGAAATGCTGGGAGTCCTTGGATAATGCTGTCTTCCTTCATGCACATTTACTTTTGTTTCTGGAGGTGGCTGAGGGCGTTGTAGTTCTGAATGAGTCACCTTAATTCAATTTTAGGGAACTAGTGGCCTCATCTACAGCTGTTTGTTGTTGGAGCCCTTGGACCCTGCCCTAGGTCTTATCAAGTGAAACCTGGACTTTGACTTTGTCCTGCTGTCTCCCTGAGGCTGCCAGGACTCTCCCAGCTGATTTCTGGAGCCCCTGGTGAGGCTGGGAGAACAGCCCTACACACCAGGCTTAGGGCTCTGGAATTCCTTCCAGATCTTGGTCTGTTTGTTAGCTTTTTGTTGTCTTTTAGCAGATTTTCTTCCCAATATGCTGTCTGCTTATTTGATTGTTCGTAGCGGGAGAATTGGTTTGATGACCCCTTCTGTTATGAAGCAACTGTCTCTGTGTGAGCTTGGCCACCTTGCTGTCCTTCTTTCATCAGTTTTATCATCTTTAAAATGGGTTGACAGTGAAAAAGCTCTTAAAAATAGAGCGGACATTTAGCTTGTCCTTACTAAGATCCAGTCACTGTGTTGAGGGCTTACATGACTTCAGTTAATTCTGCTAACCCGGTGAGATGGGAGCACCTGTATCTAAGGAAACGAAGGTGAGGGATGCCTAGACAGGTGGGTATCGGGACTGGAGCCCTGATCGCTCCTCATTTCTGTATTGCCTTTTCCTGGTCACCAGACAAGAGAAAGGATCTGGGGTCTCCTAGTTCAATCCTACCCTCCAGTGACACAAGTGGATAAACTGGGGGGAACAGCCACTCTGCATGATCCGCCCTCTAGGAACTGGGGGCGTGGACTGAGGATCCTGCTCTCAAGCCCTGGAAAGGGCCCGTGAGACCCTCTCGTCAAGACTGAAAAGAGGACTCCACAGACACCTCCCACGGCAAGCAAGGAGCCAGCACTTATTGAGCAATGACAGACCAGGCAAAGAAGAGGGCTCTGGGGAGGCCTCCCCGGACATGAGGGATTCTGCCCTGCAAGGGATAGGGGTCTATATAGGTTTTAGCTCTGAGGCTTGAGAAGAAAGGAATTAAACCTATTGGCTGAGAAGGCAAGCAGAGTAGACTTGGCTAAAGTCCGTTTGTCCATGCAAGTGACCCATTTCTCGTGCTAACTGTGAGCACCAATCAGCAGCAGCTCCCCTGTCAGGTGGGCCCCACGCACTGCTCTGGGGAAGTGCTTCATGCAGACCTGTGCCTGCAGCGCCAGTTTGACCCGGTCTGGTCTGGAGGTCTGCAGCGCCCTTCTTTGATAGGCCAACTTGATAAACTAAAGAGATAACTCAGGAATGCATGGGCAAAACTAGTTAAAAACTAGATTTTTTTTTTAACCCACTATGGGCCAAGGAAACTTATACAGCAGATGTCTGGGCCTAGAGTCAGATTTATTTAACCTCCTATTTATCAACAAAGTTCTGTCTCTGAGTCCTGCCTTGTGTTTGTCCTGTGATCCTTCTGTTCCACCCCAGAAAGGGTAAGCCGAGACAGTCAATACAAGCATGCTTCAGAAAGCTATAAGCAGCGCCCAGATGTGGAAATAGAGAACAAAACAAAGGAACAGACGAAATGAAACCAAAACCAACTTAGAAATCTGACAGTAGAATTGGCAGTGTTAGAGAGAAGGGGGAGTAAATGGAGGAGGGGTGGAGTGAAGCTGTGGAGGGTTATGGATTTGATGGTAGTGGGTGCTATGTGGTCACACACAGCTGAAGAGGTGTGAACCTATGTCCCTAAATCATATACAGTGCCATAAGTCAATGTTATCTCAATAAAAAAATACAATTAGGGCCTCCCTGGTGGTGCAGTGGGTTGAGCAACGCACTATGAAGCAAACCACAGCCACTGCAGCAGGAGTTCAATCCCTGCTGTGGGCCAGGGAGGGGACCCACATGGCGCAGCAGACCTCTCCTGCCTCTCCTGCTGCTCCCCTCAGCAGTGTGTTTCAGTCAGTCTGCCTGTTCTACTCCCGACTCTGGTGAATCCTCTCACCTCCCTGGACTCTGGCCTGTACCCCAGCTCTTGTATGCATAAATAAATAAAATCTTTTAAAAAATACAATTATAATCAAAATAAAATTTTGTTTCCTTAAAAGAAAAATAAAGTGGGGGGCTCCCTGGTGGTGCAAGGGATTATGTCTCAACACTATCAAGGTATCACCAACCACTGCAGCATGAGTTTGATCCCTGGCCAGGGAGCTGACCCCCATGGCACAGCAGACCTCTCCTGTCTCACCCGCTGCTCCCCTTTGCAGTGCATGTTAATCAATGAAGCTGTTCTGCTCCCCACTCTGTCTCTGGTGAATCCTCTTACTTCCCTCTCCCCCTCACACCTCTGGCCTACACCCCAGCTCTTGTGTGCATAAATAAAAAATAAAAAGATAAAAGTGAAAAAAATAACAAAAGAAACAAAGAAAACCCAAAAAGTTATAAACAGGCAAAGTTTGGGTGGTGGAAATACCTGTGGGATTGATTCAGGGGTGGTCCCTGGTGTTGGGTGCTGGTGGGGGCTGGACTGAGGTGCTTTCTCACCCTGGTTTGTTTCCTCCACAGAGCAAGATGAAGCATAAGCTGACGGTCCTATACGGCCAGATCAATGGCGCATCGAAGGCTTTGGAGGATGTGAGAGTCAAGCAGCAGAGTGTGCGGGTGAGTGGCCCCAGGCAGGACAGGCTCCACTCTGACCCCGACCAACCTCAGGCAGGGTCCATGCATAGTGTGGGAGTTATCAATCTTGCAAAACATTTAAGAAGCTTTGTGCCGTAGAGAGAGATGGCTCACAGGCCCAAACGGCGAAGTGCCTGTAAGTCCAACCTTGGGGAAATCATTAAAAATGATTAAAAAGATTAACAATTAGGAAATTAGGAAGCAAAAGTGTATACCCAACCAGGGTTGCATCTGTATATAAAGAGGAGGTGTATGTATTTTCTAGGACTGCTGTGACAAACTATCAGAAACTTGGCTTAGCACAATAGAGATGTGTGCTTTCACAACAGAAATGCCTTCTCTCGTAGTTCTGGAGGCCAAAACTCCCCAGTCGGTGTTGATACTTCCTCTAAGGCTGTAGGGAAGAATTCCTCCTTGCTTCTTTGATCTTCTGGGGGCTCAGGCATTCCTTGGCTTGTGGCTGCATCACTGTAGTCTGTGCCTGTATCTTGGCATGGGCTTTGCTGTCTGTGTCTTCTATGTTTAATAAGGACACTTGTCATTGAACCAATCTGGGTAGTCCAGGGTGATCTCATCTCATGATTCTTTTTTTTTTTTTAAGATTTATTTATTTATGCATATATGAGCTGGGGTAAGTTAGAGTGGGGGGGATGAGGGTGGATTCACCAGAGACAGAGTGGGGAGCAGATGTACTGAAATACACTGCTGAGGGGAGCAGTGGGCGAGACAGGAGAGGTCCGCTCCACTATATGGGTCACTCCCTAGCTGGAGATTGAATTTGTGTTGCAGTGACTGGTGACAGTTTGATAGTGTTGTGTCTTTAACCCCTGCGCCACTAGGGAGGCATCTCATCTCAAGATTCTTAATTACATTTGCAAAGACTCTTTCTAAGTAAGGTCATATTCACAGACCCTGGACGTATCTTTTGGGGGGGTCACCACTCAACCACTCACAGGAAATATTAAAAAAAAAAAAAAGACTGGAAAGAAGTATACTAAAAGGGTAGTGGTAGAATTGTTGGAATATTAGAAAGAGGGATGATTTTCTTTTGGTCTAGTTTTCAAACTTTTTTTTAAAAAAAGATTTATTATTTATGCATGTAAGCACTGGGGTACAGGCCAGATGTGTGGGGTGTGAGAGGATTCACTAGAGACAGAGCGGGGAGCAGAACAGGCAGATCAACGGAAGTACACTGCTGAGGGGAGCAGTGGGCAAGGCAGGAGAGGTCTGCTGCGCCATGTGGGTCCCCTCCCTGGCCGGCAGCTGGGATCAAACTCGTGCTGCAGTGGCTGCGGTTTGCTTCATAGTGTGTTGCTCAACCCTTTGCGCCACCAGGGAGGCCCACCAAACTTTTTTTTTTAAGATTCATTTTTATTTATTCATGCATAGAAGAACTGGGGTATAGGTAAGAGGTGCAGGGGGTGAGAAGATTCACCAGAGACAGATTCACCAGAGCAGAGAAATGCTGCGCCATGTGGGTCAGCTCCCTGGCAGGGGTTTGAACTCATGCCGCAGTGGCTGTTGATAGCTTGATAGCATTGAAACTATCTCCTGTGCCACCAGAGAGGCCCTCTAGTTTTCAAACTCTTTTTAAGGTTACTTTACTTTGATATTGAAAGGGGATTTGATTTTTAATATCCAGTTCTGGAACTGCAGCATCTGTTTTTGTTGTGTGAACTATGGCTTAATTAGATGAAATCTGGGTTAGAATACCAGCTCTGTTACAGACTAGCTTGTGATACTTTGCTCATGTTGGCAGATTTCTGAGTCTTCCCTTATCCATCTGCACAATGGGATAACAACTTTCTGAAGGTGACTGTGAAGCTTAAATGAAAGGATGCACATGAAAATACCTGAATTGGTTAGGTGACATGTTACACTGTTGTAACAAAGGCACCCCCAGAATTCAGAGGCTTAACTAGATAGGATAAAAACAGGAAATAAGGGGCCTCTTTGGTGGTTGGTGCAAGGGGCTAAGTCGCAGCACTGTGAAGCAGCCATAGCCACTGCAGCACCAGCCAGGGAGGAGACCCACAGGGTACAGCAGACCTTCTGCCTCACCCACTGCTTCCCTCAGCAGTGTATTTCAGTAGATCTGACTGTTCTGCTTCCAACGCTGTCTCTGGGGCATCCTCTCTTCCCCACACCTCTGGCCTGTACTCCAGTTCTTGTATGCATAAATAAATAAATCTTTTAAAAAACAAAAAGTGAAATTGCAACTTCAAGAGCTGTGCTGTCCAGTGGTAATACAGCGTGAATAGCTAGTTCGAGACTAGCTAGCGCATCAGGAAATGCAGTGGGAGCCTATATATAACCTCTGATAAATTTTTTTTTAAAAGCTTGATTTATTTATGCATACAAAACTGGGGTGCAGGCCAGAGGTGCAACGATTCACCAGAGACAGAGTGGGGAACAGAACAGGCAGATCTACTGAAATACACTGCTGAGGGGAGCAGCAGGTGAGGCAGGAGAGGTCTGCTGCACCATGTGGGTCACCTCCCTGGCCAGGGATCGAACTCGTGCTGAAGTGACTGTGGATGCGTCACAGTGTGGTGCTTAACCCCTTGTGCCACCAGGGAGGACCCTTATATTAAATTTTTTAAAGCCAACATGTATTTTGTACTTGTAGCATGTCTTAATTTGGACGGGTCACATTGCAAGCACTCCTGTAGCAAGTGACTATGATATTAGTGCACTTCCAGAGGATGATATTCTCTAGACATTTTCTAGAACTGCTTGTAGCACCAGGAAAGCACAGAGGAGGTTTTCTGTGATCCGGGCAGACAGGTAAAGGAGGAGTCCTGGTGGTGTTTTCAGGCTTTTAATAATCCTTCCACACCATTGAAACTGAAGCAACCAGGTGTACAGCGGGCAGGGAGGCATGGGGGCCAGGAGGCTGGCACGCCTCTTAGCCCCCAGTGAATCTTCACTCTTTCTGGGCATCTGGTGTTCTCTCCTGGTCTCTCTGCTGGTCTCTATTGCACTCCACTGCACGATCCTCTGCCTCTTCCCTCTGACCTCTGCTGCCACCCTATAGGCCCAGCCTCTCAGATCAGGTGTGCCCACTCACACACCCACACCATGCTCCAGGTGCTGCCATCAGGCCCGCGTGTAACACCGCAGGTGTTGATCATTGATGCTAATGGTGGGAGGACAGAAAAACCCTGATGCTTCTGTTTACCCTACACTGCTTCTTACACGGTCCCTAAAATATTGACCCAAAATATCACCAATGCAGAGAAAGTACACTTGGCCTCTCTCTTTTTATATCCTCCTTCCTCTCTGTAACCACTATCCTGAATTTATTCACCCTTTCTCATCAGTTTCTTGATACTTTTATAATGCATGGGTCCATTCATTAGCAATAAATAAGACCATTCTGTCTGTTCCTAAACTTTATGTAGAGAGCATCAGGCTATATGCCTCCTCCCTCAGGTCCTTCCCTTGAGGACACCTATCCATGCGTCACTGCATTCATTAGCTTCCAGCCCAGGGTAATTCACAGCCTCTGTAGCCGATCTCCTGCTATTTCATGGGCAGGATGTTTCCAGGTTTTTGCTACTTCAAACAATGCTGCTTGTGAGCATCTTCCTGTGTGTAGGGTAAAGGTTGATCAGGTATTTCCACCCTCCCACTACTGATGATGGACACCTGTGGTGCTGCGAGCATTCCAGGGTGGGCATGCGCAAGTGGGCGCACCTGTGTTGGACACAGGCTTAAATGGGCGGCGTCATGAGGATGCCAGAACTGTGAGAACTGTGAGGACCAACAGACAGAACTGACAGTACTGACGAGCGGCAGCAGCAGCAGAGAAAGAAGAAGCAGCGAGAGGGTGAGATGCGCTGGGGGCTGGGAGACCTGCCAGCCTCCCAGCCCCCCGGCACCCCTGCCTGCCATGTACCTGGCCACCGCTACTAAATAAAGTATAAAAAGCCACCGAGGGCTCCAAGAGACTCCTTCCCTGACCCGTCTGCCCAGAACCATCCTGAACTCTGCTCCAGTGCCGCCCCCTTCCTGCCGTGACAATTGGCGTAGTCGGCAGGATGGTTCGATGCAGACGGGTACGGAGCCCTAAGAAGACCGCAGGAGGGACTGAGAGGTGGCAGGCCACGAACTTGTAACTTGGCAGAACAATGGCAGCACAGGAGGTGGCTGAAGACCAGGACGCTGCAAGAAGACGCTGCAGGAGCGCAGGAGATGGACAAGTCCGGGAGCTGCAGGACAAGACCTCAAGTGGAGGAAGAGACGCCCGCGAGGACCAGCCCACGACCCGAGGCAGCCACCGAAAGAGGACCACGATTCAGAGCTCGCCCACTGCTGACGCAAGGAAAGGACTGATGGACTAATGGACTGACAATCCTGTCAGAAGGCAGGTTGTGT
>JAGFMF010011637.1:2327283-2365882 GCA_019455555.1 Galemys pyrenaicus
TGTTGGAGTGACAGCAGAGAGTACCCTGGGGATTGGGCGATTACCCCCAGAGTATAGAATCGCCAATCCTGAGAGTGAGAGCACCCTGGGGGTGGGTGCGGTATGTGGCTTGTGGCTGAAACCACAGCCAGAGAAGGCCAGGAAGCCTGACGACTCCTGGCGTGAGATGGCAGATGCCGTGAGTGGTTCCCGCCTCGCATGTAATCAGTGCCTTCGTAGCAGGATAATCTGCTGGTGCCAATAATGTCTTTTGCCCCTAGGCTGGTGCCCTGCCTAAGTTTATTTGTATTGTTATATTTTGCTGCATTGCTTTCATGTATAATTTGTATGGTGGAAAACCTGAGGGGGTGGACTGTAGGGTAAAGGTTGATCAGGTATTTCCACCCTCCCACTACTGATGATGGACACCTGTGGTGCTGCGAGCATTCCAGGGTGGGCATGCGCAAGTGGGCGCACCTGTGTTGGACACGGGCTTAAATGGGTGGCGTCATGAGGATGCCAGAACTGTGAGAACTACGAGGACCAACAGACAGAACTGACAGTACTGACGAGCAGCAGCAGCAGCAGAGAGAGAAGAAGCAGCCGAGAGGGTGAGATGCGCTGGGGGCTGGGAGACCTGCCAGCCTCCCAGCCCCCCGGCACCCCTGCCTGCCATGTACCTGGCCACCGCTACTAAATAAGTATAAAAAGCCACTGAGGGCTCCAAGAGACTCCTTCCCTGACCCGTCTGCCCAGAACCATCCCGAACTCTGCTCCAGTGCCACCCCCTTCCTGCCACGACACTGTGTGTCTTTGGGGGCAAGACACCTTCCTAGAATTTCTTGGATTCATTTGCTGGGTCGAAGGGTCTGAGCACCTTCAGAGTCACTAGATACCAAATTGTTCACACTTGCCAATTTGTACTCCCATGAAAAACAGGTAAGAAGGCCTCGTGTGCTATGTCCCCCCGCCCCGAGAGGCTTTTTTGTCAGTCTGACGGGTGCCCCTTTCTCTTGGTCTGCTTAGGAGGCTGCCCAGAGGAAGGTGGAGCAAATTAGCCAAGAGCACCTGGAAATGAAGGCTCTCATCGAGGCCTCAGAGGCCAGCATGACACGAAAGATCAAAGAGGAGGAGAAGCGCGTCCTTGTCAAGTTTGACAACATCTACCAGATCCTTCTCAAGAAGAAGAGTGAGATCCAGAACCTGAAGGAGGAGATTGAACTTGCTCTGGCTAAGGGGGCAGATGAGTTCGAGTTTCTGGAGGTGGGTCTGGAGGATGTAATCTAATAGTTTCTGCCTCCTGTTACTGCGTCCATTACAGGTGCGCTGGGACCCTCCAGGAGTCGGGGCGTCAGCACTCCTGAGACACCCTGTATTCTTACTCTGCTGTGCGACCGCGTGCCACACTTAGGCTACACACTTGTCATCTCACTGCCCGGGACTCGGGGGTCAGGATGTAACTTAGGGGGTTGTCTTCTTTTTCTTTTAATTAATTTTATTTATTTATGCATATAAGAGCTGGGATACAGGCCAGAGTCCAGGGAGGTGAGAGGATTCACCAGAGACAGAGTGGGGAGCAGAACAGGCAGACTGACTGAAACACACTGCTGAGGGGAGCAGCAGGTAAGACAGGAGAGTTCTGCTGCGCCATGTGGGTCCCCTCCCTGGCCGGCAGCAGGGATCAAACTCCTGCTACAGTGGCTGCGGTTTGCTTCATAGTGCATTACTTAACCCACTGCGCCACCAGAGAGGCCCCAGGGAGTTGTCTTCTGAGGACCCCATAGGCTGCAGTCTGAACGTTGGCTGGGATGCATTCCTTTTGGAGCTCGGGATTACTTTCCAGGCTCCAGTGGTTGCAGGCAGAATTCAATTTCTTGTGGTTTAAGAACTGGGGTCCCTGCTTTCGTGCAGGCAGTAAACTGAGTCAGCTCTCAGTTCCCAGTGTCTGCCTCTGTTTCTTATCTCTCAACCTGGCCCTTTCTTCATCAAAGCCACAGGACATGTTTTCCCTGTAGGAAGCTCCAGATCCTTTTATAAGGACCTTTGCCTGATTCAGTTAAGCCCATTGAGGACAATCACCTTTTTCTTTGATTAACTCAAAACCAAGAGATTTGGGATTTCAGTTCCTTCAGTTTTGCCATGTGATGTAACCTAATCCCAGGACCGAAAGATTCACCACCATCCTGCCCGTATTCAGGGGGAAGTGATTAGATGGGGTGTGTACCCTGGTTGGGGGGATCTTCGGGGGTCATCTTAGAGTGTTTCCTACCGCATGTGCCCCCCACACCCATCTGTTCCTCCCCTCCACAGCCCCTGGAGTCATCTTTCTACAGCACAGACCTCCCCTTCCCCTTCCAGGTATCGTGTTCCTTAGCCAGGCCCACGTGATGCCTGGGTGACCTGACGCTGCCTTTGCCAGCAGCCTCCTCGCTTGCCACCCACCCCAGCCCATGGTTCTGACACTCAGGCCCTGGTGGGGGAGCTACGGCCGACCTTCTCCGCCAAGCGAATCGTGTCCTTTTTGCAGGGCAACTCCAGTTTCCCCCATCTTCCTTGGACCCCACCACCCTGCCATCACTGGTGTTCAGTGCACGATGCCCACATCCACTGCAGCTCCCGGCCATGCTGTTTCAGATGTGCTTGTTTTCATGCGTTTCAGCTGTCAGCTCCTTCCGGGTGGGGCCCATCCCTCATTTTACTGCCCTCTTTCCCTCCCTGCGCCTTCAGCGCATGGCATAGGGCCAGGCATGTCGCGGGCACTGCAAGGAGCCCACGGACTGGGTGACTGCTGCCAGCCCTCAGAGGCCCACATTCCTTGTGCAGGTCATGGGAAGGTGCAGGAGTGACCGGGAAGCTCTCTTGTCCCACACCCGCTGCTCAGCTACGCCGAGGCGCGAGGGCAGTAAGTTTCGTCTCATGCTCACCCCTGACTGCTCGTCTCTTGAGGCGCTGCGCTGAACATGTGCTCAGAGCCGGTGCTCGAGGGATGGAGATGGTTGAGTCTGCTGTGTTTTTTTGGCCACAGCTGGAGGGGTGAAATGAGCATTACCCAGGGGACATGGGACACCTGCCAGCTTTGTCCCTGCCTTTGATTGGCAGAATTCTGGGCAGGACCCTTGTCATTTCTAGACTTGAGTTTCCCTTCTATGAGGTGAGGGACCTCTCTGTGCTGTTGGAGCTGCTGAGTGCTGCATTTCAGAGCTGCACCTAACCTGTGAGCGATGACCTGTAATTTGAGATGGCTGGTTGGACAGAGCACCTGGGGGCACAGGGAAGCACCTCCCTGGCTGCAGTGGCTTTGGCTTCATACCCACTGCCTGCACTAACCCGTGTCTTGTTCTAGAAAGCAACAAAACTACAGGGAGTCATCACGAAGTCTGTCTACATCCCCAAGGTGGAGCTGAATCACGAGCTGATAAAGGGCATCTACCAGGGCTCCTCAGAACTTAAAAACGAGCTGAAGCAGTGTATAAAACAGTGCCAGGACAAGACCAAGGAGCCCACCTGCTCAGGTAACCACTAGCAATCTCCGCTGCCCCTACTGTGACCCCTGATATGGACATGTCCCCTCCTCTGGGTGGGAGAGAGGGGCACCATCTGGACCTGGGAAAGGGGCTGGGGCTGCAGGGGAGGTCCTGAACCATCTGCCTCCATTTCGGAGGTAGTGGCCAGTTTGCTTCATCCTGGGACTGTGACATCCTTCCTAAAATATTCTGGCTGGAGATTATGATGGGACTTTCTGAACAGGTGCTTTCCGCCTGAGATCTTGGGGCTGACTCAGAGGGGATTTGAATGAACTCTGGGTTGTCAATTTATGTGGGGGGATGACTAGTTCGGGGAATTCTTGATACCTCTTTACTTCCCTCTACATTTGCACCCTCAACAGTCCACCCGACATCGCTCCACTGCTCTCCGTTGCGGCATCTTCTGGGGCGGCATCTCCTCCCATGGCAGCCAGAGAGCTTTTAGGATGCAAACCCGGGCACTAGCACCTGTGCCCCTTCACTGCCTTCAGGGAATTCCCATTGCTTTTGGAGCACAGACTGCAGTTTTGCCCTGGCCTACAAGCCCCCTGCTTGGTCAGGCGCTGACCGTCTCTCCACCCTAGGGTCCCCCCTCCTCCCGTGCACCTCTGTGTTCAGGTCTCATGCTAAGCTTCCTGTCCTAGGCCTTGTGTAGGTGCTTTTCCCACTGAAGGATCCAGCTTCACCATCTTCACCAGGTAGTTGACTCCTCTCACTCTTTGCTCAGTTGAAACGTTCAGCTTCTCAGAAAGTCTCCCCTGTCCCACTCCTCAGACAAGGGTCCTTATCATTCCTTTGCACGTCGGCCCTTTTACTCTTTGCCATTCCCATCTGTTTCCCCCACCTCGTTGTAATCTCCGGGAGGCAGGGCCTGGGCACCAGCACTCTCTCCTGGTGCCTAGCACAAAGCCTGGCACACACGGAATCTTTGCTGGGTGATGCAGGGGCTGGGCTTGAGTTTCAGCTTGGCAAGCTGAGCATCCTGGCATCTCTGATACAGGCGTGGCTTGACTCCTGGTAGAGGGCCAAGCTGTCGATGAATTAGCCATGCAGATTCGCTTCCCTGCTCCATCAGTGATCACTGGCCTAGGGGCAGAGGGCTGAGAAGAAACCCAGGAGGAAGGAACTAATGTTGATTGAGCTCTGCTGTACACCAGGCATCTTTTATTTGCTTTTGAAGCACCATTATTTTACTTCCTTGCTAGTGTTTTTCCAGTAAAGGATTCACGGCCCCCAGTTGTGGACACTGCAGCCTCCCACCTGCCCTGTTTCTACCCTCTCTCTCACCTACCCCCTCTGACATCTGACGATCAGTACACCAGGCGTCTTGATCTCACCGACCATAAGAGAGGGGAGTCACGCCTTTGTACGCCCAAGAGACTGAAGCTCAGAGAGGGTTCAGAGGTCAGGGAGCTGGGTGCCGGTGTTTACCTCACCCCAGAGAAAGGAGAGACAGCAAATAGGCCCCTTCTGTTACCTTGTTTCCCTAAATGGTTAGATGGGAAGGTCGGTGGAGGTGGCCGTCCTTGTAAACCCTCTGCATTCTCAAATGCAAGGCTGACTCCTTGGGTTGCTTTAGAAGAGCAAAGAAGCTAACCTTGTCTTCTTTGGCACAGGGGACCCAGGAGAGCAACATCCGACGACCCCTCACAAGCCCTCCTACCCTATGAAGAAGGTCCCCAGTAAGTGACCCCTCCGCGGTTCCCTGGGCAGCAGCGTGGCTGTGGCTGGACAGTTGCTACTCCTTCCAGATGGCCCAGCCCTTGCAGGTCACCAGGGGGGGCTCGGGCCTGAGGGCCGCTGTGGAGCTCTTGGGGCACTTTGGAGCACGTGCCGTCCACACTGCCTACTTGGGCTGCCCGGAACAGCAGGAACACCAGAGCTGGCTTTTTTGAGAACGATTTTTGACACCCAGGTTTGGTTCTTGGGTGGAGCCCCCGGAGGAAACTGGCGATGGTCCCAGAGGAGCAGCCTAAATCTCCCAGAGGGGTAGCATGCGCTTCTGTTTCTCCTCCCCCTGCACCCAGGCATTTTATATTTAAATTTTTTAAAGATTTATTTATTTATTTATGCATACAAGAACTGGGTTACAGGCCAGAGGTGTGGGAGGTGAGAGGATTCAGCAGAGACAGTGGGGAGCAGAACAGGCAGATGTAGTGAAATGCACTGCTGAGGGGAGCAGCGGGCGAGGCAGGAGAGGTCTGCTATGCCACGTGGGTCCCCTCCCTGGCTGGGGATCGAACTCGTGCTGCAGTGGCTGCAGCTGCTTCATAGTGAGGTGCTTAACCCTTTGTGCCACCAGGGAGGCCCCCACCCCAGGCATCTTAGAAAGTTTCTGAATTGCCCCCACACACATGAAACTTTAATACCACTTATTAATAGTATATCTGTTTATGCCTGTACGTCTACACAAAAATTAAGATGTTTTTTATCACTCCTCCCCCAGAATCAGTTTTGCCCCCTTTGGTGTGATGTCACCTCGTGGAGAAGTGGAGAAGCTTGCGCTCTTGAGAAGGGGGCTGGGGAAAGAACCAGCCTCAGCTTTCTCCTTTGTCAAATTGGGACTACAATACCAGCTTCACCGGGTTCTTGTGGAATACTGATTGGGAGCGTTCTTTCAACGCTATAAATACCCGCAGACCCGCTGCCTGGGGTTGCTTCCCAGAAGGGTCCCTGTGAGCATGGGTGCAGGTGGAGAGAGAACTGGGTTCGGTTCGTGGGGCTTCGGTGGCTGCTGGCAGACAAGTGTGTGAAGTCAGCCCCTGAGTGGAGCGGAATCGGGGGCTGGGTGCCTGGTGCGAATGGAAGGGGATGCTCAGCTAAGCTGGAAAACCTTGAAGGACACTTTTTGGGGGAAAAGGGCGTGAAGGACTAGGTGAAAAGTACCAGAAACCTGGTTTTCAGGTCACACCCCACCCTGAAAGCTTCCTTACTGCCGCCCCAGACTGCAGGCAGCACCCGGCCTGAGCTGAGGTGCTGGGCGCAGGCAGCCCGGGGCCATCAACAGGAACGAGTGAGGCTTCTCTGTAGGAAATGGCTCAAAATAAATCAGCAGAGATGGGGAAATAGGATGGGGAGAGGTCACAGTGCAGACAAAACTGTCGAGGAGCTGGGAGGGGGCCCTGTATCCTCAGCCAAATTCCCCCTAAGATGCCCATTGTGGGGGCAGGAGGCTGCGGGGCAGGTTCTCTATGATCTGGGGAGATGGGTAGAGGAGGAGTCCTGGAGCCCTCGGTGGCTTTTTCAGGCTTTTATTAATCTTTCTGCATCAGAGGCAACCAGGTGCATGGCAGGCGGGGGGAGGCCTCCAAGCCCCCAGCGAATCTTCACTCTCTGGGCTCTCTAGTTTCTCGTGCCTCTGCTCTGCTTCTCTTCATGTTTGTCTCTCTCTTCTGCTTGGGGCGTCCCCGTGACACTAGCCCTATATACCCAGTCTCTGCACAGATGCGCCAACCTACGCATGCCCACACCTTATTCCAGGGGCCTCCATCAGCGTGCGTGCAGGACCGCAAGGGTCTATTGTTGACGCCAGTGGTGGGAGGGCAAGAAAACCCCTGATGACTTTCATCTGCCCTACACCCACCCAGTGGGAAGGGACAGAAGAGGGTTGGGACGCGAAGTCATGGGCAGAGAGGGAGGGCACCTTCTGATAAAGTAGGACTCTGAAGTGAGAGGGAGAGGTAGATGGGGGCCGTTGTGCAGGCCATGTGGGGCCATGAGGGAGAGTCTGGTGGGAAGGTGGATAGCAGGTGACGTCTGCGATGTAAAGTATCCCGCAGGCAGGGATAAGTCCCTAACACGCCTTTTTCATGCCAGTGTGGGAAGGTGGAGAGAACCAGAAATCTAGCCCACTTAACCCTGAGTATGGGTCAGAATCACCCAGGAGGCTTTTACTCCACATTGCCAGGCCTTCCCTGAGATAGTCAGATTCAGCAGGTGTGTGGAATGCAGAATTTGCATTTCCTGCAGGTTCTCAGGTGATGCTGATGCTGTTGGTTTGTAGGAAATGGCTCAAAATAAATCAGAGATGGGGGAATAGAATGGGGAGACATCACAGTGTAGACAAAACTGTTGAAAATTGTGAGGACTTTGAAAACCACTGTTTTAGCTGAACTCAGTTCCCATAGGGACAGAGTCCAGGTATTTCTTAAGGACTTGTGGTACTTCACAAGTACGTTTTTTTGTGGACTTTGCTGTTGTGGGAGGCATTTTTTAAATTTCATACACAATTTACAGCAAAACACATAAATCTTAAATATACATAAATGTTGACAGCTGCGTGCATGGCATTGCATATGTTTATGTCATTGTTAGATCAAGGTAAAGATGATCCATTACCCCAGAAAATTCCTTCCTTTGATTAGCTGGTCCCTCCACCCATAACCACTAATGGAAGTTACTATGCCCACAGGTTCATTTACTTGTTATTTTTGCCCCTTATATTTTTCAAGCTTTATTTGTAGGGATCACATTCATGTGATTGTAATATGGTGTTTTGAAAGTCTGATTTTCTTGTGCTTCAAAATACCTTAGTTCTGAACTTTTTCTTTTTCAGAGGAAGAAAAGAAAGTCAAGAAACCCCGTAAGTTAAGCATTTCTGCATCTTCTTGTTTCTTGAGACTGCTGGTCGCAGAACTAGATACGGCAGGGGCCTGGGGTACCAGGGTTCTGTGCCCAGTCCTAAGACTACCTGTAGCGGCAGGGGGTGAGGGTAAGGTGAGGATGGGCACAGCTGCGCGTAGCCCTGTCTAGACTCACCTGCCACTCTGGCAGTCCGTGTATGTGTTTGGAAGCGGCTCTTGCATGCCTGGGTGAAAGGGTCAGCAGGCCACGGTCTCACGTCTCCCACTCACGTTTCTCCCTCCTCATCCCCAGCCGTTGCCGCTGCCTCACCCAACAAGGTTCCCTACTCCGCATCCTCAGGACAGTCAGAGAATTTAAAACAAGCTCCAGAGGGTGAGTTACTGTTGGCGAAAGGGCAATGGGTGTTCCCTCGGAGTTTGTCATGAAAATGCTCTGTGTCCCTCACCCAGGTGCAGCCAAACCGATCCCCTCTCAGCCGAATGCTGCGGCTGTCAAGGCCAAGGTGCTGGAGGCCTTCTTAGTCAAGCCCCGGGCCGAGCTCCTGCAGTGTGAGTGGCTTTGTCTCTGGTTTTGAGTCTCCCTGTCTGGCCCTTCCAAGACGTGCAGCGGGGTCTGCCTCTCACCTGGCCTGCGACTTACCTGCTTGCGACGTTGCTGCACCCTGACTTGCTCCCTTTGCCATCACCAGCCAGCTTAAATTCCACAGCCTCCCCTGAACCCTTTCTTGCCGTCCCGTCTGGCTCATGCCCAGGTGGAGCACAAAGCACCCCTTTCTCTGCTGGAGACACGCCTGGGTGGGCCTGCTCTGGTTTCCGTCACTGCCCTGCCATTCTCAGACCCTTCCGTTGCCGCAGCTGTGGTCTCCTGGCCCCTCCCGTCCTCTTATCCTCTCAGGTGTCACCACCTCACTTGTCTCCACACTTCTTCCTTCCCCAGGGCCGCTCTGTGGCTCCTCTGCTATCTCTGGAGCCCTAAGCTCTCCGTTAGGCTCCCCCATAAGCCTGATCACAAAAGCAAAGCACACAAAAACAAAACCAGCCAAACCAGCCAAGTTTTCTTGGCTACAGCTCTACCTTGCTCTCCCTCCTCCACTTTCATCTGAATTCCCATTAAAAATACAAATTCCTGGGAGCAGTTCCAGGTCTGCAAGATTAGGCTTCAGGGAGGAGCAGAGAAAGCTGTGTGCTGATCTCATTTCCTCGGTGATCCTTTGGGGGAGCTTTGGAAAAATACAGTCCTATGATGGTCTGCAGGGGTGGTTCTCGACTGAGGTTCGTGTTAAAATCCCTGATGCCCAAGCAGCACCTGGATCAGCTCAAATCTCCATGTTTTTCAACTCCCCGGGGTGAGAAGTTGGGGCTCTCATTCTCATCCCACCTGGTCAGAGCTCTGTCCCCTCTGCTCCCCTGGACAACTGTATCCCGGATTAGCAGTGGCCTCTACACCACCGTGTGTGAGGCAAAGGGGTGTGTGTGTGTGTGTGTGTTTGGGTCATGTCCATGCTTATAACCCTCAGCTGCCCACCAAAGTCTAGGCCCTTTGGGCCTCCCTGGTGGCCTAGGGGTTGAATGTCAACACTATTACTGCTACAGCCTTAAGATCGATCCCTGGCCGGGGAGCGGACCCACGTGGCTCCTGTCTCTTGCTCCCCTTAGTGTATTTCAGTAGACCCCCCTGTTCTGCTCCCCACTCTGTCTCTGGTGAATCCTCTCGCCCCCTGCACCTCTGGCCCAGTTCTATGCAAAAACAACGGTCTAGACCCTTGAACGCTCTGTGTGGCCCAGCAGTCCTTTCTCCTGCCTGCTGCCAGCTGTGAGCCTTCTCAGAGCCCAGCACGCACTCCCAGCCTGCAGCTCCAGCGCTGCTTTCACATCCCCTCTCCACTTCTCTTTAATTCTTCTCATCTTCCTGCTGCTCGGCTCAGCTTCTGGCCACCTGCGAGGTGATCCTTGTGCTCTTCCGCCCCTCAAGTGGAACCAGGTGCCTGGAGTCTGTGCCCAGCCTCGCGCAGCGCTGCACTTTCTAGCAGAGCTCGGGTCACGATCTCCGTTTCTGCTGGGCTGGCTTGCCTTGCTGGACTGTGAGGCCCTGAGGCAGAGGCTTTGTCTCTCTGCTTCGTAGTTGCGTTTCTTGCACTGGATCTGGCATGAATCAGGTGCTTGGTCATTGGCTTGGGTGAATGAATAGACAAGCAGATGGGTGGCTGATAGATGGACAAATGGCCGATCGATGGATAGACAAATGGACAGGGCCTGGCTGGCCGGCCAGGATGGGTGGATAGGTGGGTAAACAGGTGAGTGGATGGATGGATGGATGACACAGATGGATAATACTGGGGGAAAGGCTTAAAAGCGAGCACACTCTGGGTTCCTTGTACCTGATTCTTTGGGGTCACGCTCCTCAGATTCCGTGAAAGTCATCTTGGACTACAACACCGCACACAACAAGGTGGCTCTGTCTGGGAACTACACTGAAGCATCTGTGGCTGACACCCCCCAGAACTACCGACCACACCCCCAGAGGTTCGTGCTGTACTCGCAGGTGTTGGGCCTGCACTGCTACAAGAAGGGGATCCACTACTGGGAGGTGGAGCTGCAGAAGAACAGCTTCTGCGGGGTGGGCGTCTGCTACGGCAGCATGGACCGTTTGGGCCTGGAGAGCCGGCTCGGCCGCAACAGCGCCTCCTGGTGCGTGGAGTGGTTCAACAACAAGATCTCTGCCTGGCACAACAACGTGGAGAAAACCCTGCCCTCCTCCAAAACCACGCGGGTAGGTGTCCTTCTCAACTGCGACCACGGCTTTGTCATTTTCTTTGGGGTTACTGATAAGATCTACGTGCTGTATAAGTTCCGGGCGGACTTTACTGAAGCACTGTACCCAGCCTTCTGGGTGTTCTCTGCCGACACCATGCTCTCCATCTGCTACCCCAAGTAGGCGGCCCTCTGCGTGGACTGCCGTGGGGTCCCCAAGACTTTAGTGAATTCTCTGCAAATTAAATCTCTTAGAGAACTTCCCTGACAATCCCCAAGAACTGAAAGAATGGAAGGGGACCTGGAAGGCCAGAGGGTGGGGAGACTGGCTAAGAGGAGGGACTTGGCTAGAAAAAGGGGTGGGGATGTTTGTGTTCTGAGCAAGGAAGTGTTTCGACTTCCTGGTACTCAGGATGGGGCGACCTTCTCCCCTTTGTTCTGATAGATCTCCAGGCTGCTGGGCAGCTGGACAGGGCCTTGGGGAATAAGTCTTTGTTACTCTCCCTCTCACAGAGCCCCTGCACCCCTGCGGGTTCTTCTCAGGCTGTTGGGTGTGTGCTCCTTTGCTCTCTGGGGTAGCCTCACCTGCTTTGATAATTCTCCATGTAGCTGTTCGATTCTAGAATTTAAAAAATTGCAAATCATTGCATTTCGGTATTACCACTCCCCCGTATGTGTGGGAGGGGGGGTTGGAGGTGAAGGGTATTTTCAGACTCTCGGTTATTTCCTGTGATTAAAGGGCACCTCTCCCAGCAGGTCTCCACCCAGATTCCCAAAGAAGCACGTTCTGTTCCTTCACTAGAAAATAGCCCAGCTCCCCTTCCTGACCCGCACACCTCACCACCCATCCAAGCTTTCCAAGTGTTTACTCTAGTGGGAAATTTTTCAGGCTGAGATTTCACACCATGAGCCGAATCAGCCTGTATTGAGTTATGATTCCAAGTCAAGGCGACCCAGGTCTAAAACTTGCTCTGAGTATTATAAAAGGTACTCAGAAGCATCTTCAGCAGAGACACCACACCGTGGCTGCTGCCCTGGAGCCTTGCTGGAGGCCTAGGGGTAAGGAACTCCACTGGCAAGTGGAGCCCTAGCCTGGCCTATCGGAATGTGGTTTCCCTGTTACTGGAGTGTCTTTCTTCTTGTGGATGACGCTCCTCAGTGACTGCTCCCTCCCAGGATGGTGAGTGAGATGTGGACTGGCAGGTCGGGGCAGGGCACTGTGCCCCACCGTCTAGCAGGGGCAGCTAAACACGATATCCAAAGCAGCTGCCACCCAGACAGACCTGGGGGACGAGAGTAGTTTACCTCCTGGGATGACATGACCCCATGGGCCACACAGACCTCATGGGAACAGCCCCAATCCTGTTTCTCCCTGGCCTCAGACTGCAGACTCAGCGCTGGTCCTCACCTGGCAGGAGTCAGGGGCTTGTCACCGGCCCCAGCTGCTGTCTTCCAGATGTGTAGGTTGACCATGCAGGCTAGGTCAGGAGACTTACAGGACCTGGGGACAGCTACAGGGCTGTTAGCACAAAAAGTAGCCTAATAGTCCAAAGGGTTATGTTTCCTACAGTGTTTCTGTGTAGTGAATATAACCTCAGGAGTTAATGGTCACGAAGGGGCAGCAATGAATGGATTGCTGGAGTTTTCCAGGATTCCTTCTATCCTGAGGTCTAGACATCAGTTTCCATCCCCAAAGTGGGACATCTATCCTCTTGTGACCTTTCTCAAGTCACCACCAGGAAAGGAGGACCCCAGACATTTTCATGCGTGTGCTTGAGAACACTTCTGGCCTTGTGCTGGACTTCTGGGGCGCTCCGGTCAGGCCCAGTTGGTGTTCCCAACAGATGTGTTGATCTGGGTCAGCTCCGAGCAGGCCTTTCATTGCTTTGGGAAAGATAGTCTGTAGGGAAGACATCCCTGCAGTAGCTAAAATGTGGATTTTAAATGTCTTCTTCTTTTACTACTTGCAAGGAAAGTTCTTTGGTGATTCTTCTCTGCTTTTGGAGATGTTCAGAAGCATCTCCACTGATCTGAAATAAAAGCCCTGTCTGAAGCCAGAGCGTACTTGGGAAACAGCAAGGCTTAGAGGAAGAGAATGCCAAAGATGAATGCCTGGGTCCTACTCTGGCTCCTCTGGAGGAAGGAGGGCAGCAGAGAGGGTTCTTCTTCCTCGGCGGGGGAAGCTTGGTACATCCCTCTGTTTATGAGAGAGGCAAGTAGGCAACCCAAGCTGAGTCCTGTGCAGGGTACTCTGGAGATGTGAATTGAGGCTTGTACTGCTGCTGTCTTGCCCTTAAGACATCTCCCCCTTCCTTGCCAGGCTGCTACCCAACCCTAGAGTCTGCGGGTTGGGGGGAACCTAGTAGTTATTGACTTATTCTGCAGAGTAAGTCGGATGCAAGATAGGATGAGTCCACTCACCACCACTCTTGCCATCCACAGTAGAGGATCTGCTGCTGCTGAGAGTGCGTGAGGGAACACCCCTTGTAGCCTGGGGAAGTATTAGAAATTCTCAAAAACACAGAGAATAACAACCCCAGGCCTAGGCGTCAGGGGCTGTCTCAGTCCCCCTGGGGTGATACACCAGTCAGTCAGTTCTTGTATTGGTCAAGACTGGTTGACCCTCAATTTACTTGTCCTGACGTAAACCCATGATCTATAACTTACACTGATACAACATCTCTTACCGTATTCTCCTCCCTTCCCCACTATTGGTTTTAATTAATTAGGGGTATTTGAGCTGTTATTTCTTGAATTTACTTTTTTAAGAGTTGATTCTCTAGAAGATAATCAGGCAAGAGGGACAGATCTTGATACCCATGAATAATACTAAGGCCAAGACTGGCTGACATACAACAAAGCGGTGTTTGATTTATTGCTTTCTAGTACTTGTAGAAAGTGGTGTCCTGGAACTTCAGTTCCCACCTAGCTGCCCGCAGGGTGTGAGACATCAATCAGATCTGGAGGTCTGCTGTGGGTGTGGCACCCACAGAAGGCTTTTGGTAAAGGATTCCCAGACCTTGTGAGCTTTGCTGCAGAGCTTCTGAGGTGGGGGCAGTATGAGAAAAGTGCCCCATTTGCCACTAATCAGCAAGGCATTGATGAGAATGTCAGCGCTCACGTCATTCTATTGTTGTATACATTGGGAATTGCCTATAATAAAAAGTTTAAAAAATATAACCAAAACCAGCCCAGGCCAAGAGTGGACCCGGTTCAGTGGATATTGTCCTTGTTTGAATCAGTGGTTGCAGGATATGTAGATTTGGGATTGTTATAAAAAAAATGGGACTGGATCCTGGTGGGGTGATGCTACATCCATGGAATCCCCCCCAGGAGTAGGAGTGCCTGTATTATTCATGTGCCCCTTGGATTTAGGCGAGGGTCTGCGATATCTCAGAATGGGGACTGACATCAGAACGAACAGGCAGGACTTGGGGGTTGGGACATTGAGCCACCCTGACCTCCAGGAGAGAAGAGCGGCTAGAGGCTGCCGCTCAGATGTTGTGGCCAGTGAGGTCATTTGTGCCCATGGAAGCGCCCCCAGACTGCACACTGAAACTCCACTGAATGCTGCACCAGGAGGGTGATGCTCCCTGATCCACGGCGGGGAGGGGGGAAAACCACGTTCTGCCTTTGGGATCCCCCCTAGATGTTGCTCTGTGTATCTTTTCATTGGGCTGGTTTTGATTTGTATCCTTGATAATAAAGCGATAATCATGTATGTGCACTTCTTGAGTCTGAGTTCTAGTGAATTACTGAATCTGAAGAAGGTCGTGTACCATAAGCAAAATGCTTGTGTTTCTCCAAATCTATTTTGAAACCCAGCCCCCATGTGGTGGTATTGAAGGTGGGACCTGTGGGGGGTGATTAGACCATGAGGGAGGAGTCCTCATGAGTGGGATTGTTAACGTACAACCTAGGGGTAGCCAGGGACCCCCAAACTTGTATGTTCTGAATGGGTTGCATTTAACCATATGACTCAGTCATAGCCAATGTAAGGTAAGTGGAGGTATCCTGTGAAAGCTTCTGGGAGACCTCTTTAAAATACAAACTGACCTCATCCTCCTTCCCATCTTCCTGCTGCCTGGAATGCAGAGATGGAAAAAAACCTGTTAATTCACTGAAATGCAAAGGGTTGATTTGTCATGAAGACTGCAGTCTCAGCTGCTGAGGATAGGGAAGAAGCTGAAAGACGGGACAGCAAAACTAAGTACTAAACTATATTTAGTAAGAGTATTATTACATGACAGGGAGGGGGCACCCCAGGACCCCCAAACCTGTCTGCTCTGAATAGGTTGTGCAATCCGCTGCATCAAGACAAAACCTAAGACCTCTAATGGAATGGAACTTTAATACAATTAGTGTGAAATACAGCAAAGATAAAGACTATAGTTTTTAAATCTAGCATCCAAAGTTACCTCGTGGTTAAATGTCCACCTAAACAGGGTAGGCCCAAAGCAAGGCCTGAAAACCTGTCACAAGTCTAAAGTAATTTCCAGGGGGGGGCCATAGAACAGGGTCAGAAACAGACAAGTCTGGGAGGAGAAGAGCAAGGTCAGAATGAGATCTCTCTCCTGGGACAGGGAGCCTAAGCACGTGAAGGGAATGTGTGAGCTGCTGTGACAGGGAGGAGGGTCCCCAGAATATGGGTTGGTCAGGCTGGTTGACAGCGTTGTTCAAGTTTGTATTTCCTTACTCAGTTAAGTCTCCTTGCATCAATTATTGGAAGAAGAGTGTTAAAATCTCTGGCTATGTTCTGCTCCCCACTCTCTTTGGTGAGTCCTCCCTTCACCCCCACACCTCTGGCCTATACCCCAGTTCTATAAAATAATATTAAAAAAAAAAACTGGTTATTTCCCCTTGAAATTCTAATGGTCTTCGTTTTATGTGAAACTCTTACTAAGTGTAAATATTCAGGGTTTTTATGTCCTCTTGGTGAATTGAATGCTTTAATATTTTTAAAAAATTTCTCATACAAGAACTGGGGTGAGACCAGAGGTGAGTGCCGTGACAGAGTGGGGAGCAGAGAGGTGGAGAGATAGGAAAGGTCTACTGTGCCATGTGGGTCAGCTCCCCCTTAGAACCACAGTGGCTGCTGACAGCTTCACGGTGCTGAGACTTAACGCCTGCATCACCAGGGAGACCCTGCCCATAATTTTCTCAGTCTTTTTCCTCCTTGAACAAATTGTATGCTGGTTTCAGGTTGTCCAATACATATGTTAATTTATTGTTCTGTGAAATTAATATTCAATTCTTGGGAATATAAAAAAGTATTCATTTTCAATTTTATGATCATCTCTGTAAAAGATTTACACATGCAAAAAACACTTGACTTTCAATATCAATACCTGTTAATAATATTGGATCATTAATCGCCCTGCGCTGCCTCTGAAACTACCAGATGCGATCACGCTTAAAGTGACACGGAGAGTAGTGTAACAGCGAAAACCAAGCCATCCACAATTCTGCAGCCCCCTCCCCACTGGATTTTGTAGTCACCAGACTGGGCTGGTACCCCAGCTCTGTGCAACACTGCCGTGTCACTCACCTTTCTGAACCATGTTGCCCTCGTTGGGGAAACAAAAATAGGATCTGCCTGTTAGAGATAAAAACACCTTGGTAATATTGCTTTATAAATGATCAAATGCTTTACAAATATGCTGTAAAGCCATTTAATTCCAGACCAGATAGTTCTTAGTTTATATGTTCCAGTTATATCATTTCTTATCTACCAAGAAGTAGTGGGCTCTTATGACTAGCTTTTTCCCCCTACCCCCTGTTTTCTGGGTGTTACCTGAATCATGGTTACAAGTTCTGGTATCAGACTCTAAAGGAGCACGTTTGTTTATAAGGAAAACAAGCTCCCGGCAGCGGGGCCCCTCCTCTTCCAAAGGAAGCTGCATGTTATTTAATACAGTCCTTCTCAAACTGTCTGTGGTGAAGGGCCTGGGGTTTTGTTTTATGTTCATATTTTCAATAGATGATATATTGATACTTTTATAAGATACAATTAGGAGAAGTGAGGTATAAAATATAAGCTACAATTTATTAGATTTATTAGTCAGTTGTTAAAACAGCTATAAACATTTCTATCCCTGTACTCTTAATTTCTTTTTAAAGAATTTATTTATACAATCAAGAACTGGGGTGTAGGCCAGAGGTGTGGGGGGTGAGAGGATTCACCAGAGTGAAATACATTGCTGAGGGGAGCAGCGGTGAGACAGGAGAGGTCTGCTGCGCCATGTGGGTCACCCCCATTTGGGGATCAAGCTCTTGCTTGCTGCAGTGGCTGCAGATGCTTCATAGTGCTGTGACTTAACCCCCTTGCGCCACCAGGGAGGCCCCTGTACTCTTAATTTCTGTACTTATTTTCTGGTAAATGGAAAGCAGTTTGTGAGCAGGACTTGAGCAGTTCGGAATTAAAGACTACAAAGGCATTTCATGAAAATGAAGCTCAGCAGGGAATGGGGATGGCTGTTGGTCACATGGGGGCTACCCCAATTCAATCAGCTATTGGGGGGATTAGCATGGGGCAAAACAGGTCCTTTGGCAGATCCCTGAGGACAGCTGAGATGTGTGTGGGCCTGCTCTGGGCGGACAGTGTTGGCTGGCCCGCGCTGTCCTGTGAGAGCAGTACCGTGGCAATTCTTTTGTTCAGACTCTCCAGTGTCCCCCACATGCAGAGGCCCGTGCCCTGCAGAGTTAATGTTCCATAACACACTGAAAGAACTTCACAGAAGATGGGCAAGTGTTCATTAACTTGAATGCAAATTGACCAGGATAAGCTCCTTCCTTATCTTCAAAGCTCAGTATATACAGCTTTCTTCAGACTAACATTTTTCTATCTACTCACAGGTCAGAAAAAAATACTATTTTTGAAGTCTATATGGCTGGGGCTGAGAGTCCCTTTGAGAGCTATATCATAACCCTCAGCATTTCTGGTGCCCAGCACAATGAACATACCTGCCTACATTTGACATTTTTTTTATATTGTTGCCATGGTGTGTTAATGATGAAAAAACAGCAGGGGTGAAGACCTGGGGTTGGTATTAGTGCTGAGTAGTCTGTAAAAAGAAGTCAGTTATCTTCCCTCACTGACTGTAGGGGGCGAGAGTGAGTACACGCCGGCGGCACAACTCCCAGGGCCCCATAGTGTTGAAGGTGGTTAAGAAACTAGCCCATGGAATTGCCAGGGGTAGTTAGTCCATTACAGAGCCCTCCTTGTGAACTTCAGTGGTTCTCATAGCCAAGCATAGTTCGAGTTCACTGATCAAGAAAAGCGTAGTTCAAGTTCATTGACCAAACATTATAGTGAGCATTGTCTTTCTAAAAAGCAGTCAAGTGAGTTATTTAAAAAAAATTCTCTGAACATGGACTTCTTGTTAAAGATGATGGAATGAAGCTGGCTTACAGGCTGTCCTTCCTCTGATACTTAATGAATAAAAATGTTCTGTCACAGAATGTTACATGAAATCCAGAGAACAGCGGATAAAACCCTAGGACTTCATAAATATTCAAATGGAATGAAGTGTTGACTTTCGCCAAGTCTTCTCTCCCACCTCCCTTTTATGTTATTATGTAACCCTGTGGGAAGCTATAGGTTGCCAACCTATAGATGACATTTTATAAAAAACCTAGATTTCTGTTTTCTAGAAAGACGAGCTGTGTTCATGCCAGGCTTGCTGACGTGTGATCACGCTCCACTGCTGTTGTCTCCAGCACTCTGCCCTTTGTCATCGCCCCGCCAAGCCTCTGGGTTTGCAACCGTAGGTTGAAGGCCTCCACTGCCATGGCTTTCTTTTATGAAGAAAATTGAGGCTCAGGCAAAACAAGTAACTCACCCACTGTTAACCAATGGCAGAGGTTGGGGTTTCAACTTAGGAATTGAAAGCAGTTTAATCCTCTTTCCACTGTACACACTGAAAATGAGACAAATTCACCTCATTTATTTCATTCCTTTGCTGCTCTACTGTCAGGATCATGAAATTGTGTTTCTTCTCAGTGTCATTCAAGTGTATTTGATCTGTACACATAGGTCACAGAAGCATTGCAGTATGTAAAGCCACCTATTTTATCTCAATGTTGTGTTAAAAAGCAACACAAAAGCCCATAGCAGGGGCCTCCCTGATGGTGCAAGGGGACAAGTCACAGGACTATGAAGCTATCTGCAGCTACTACAATACAAGTTCGATCCCCGGTCAGGGAGGGTATCCACCCACATCCACATGGCACAGCACCTCTCCTGTCTCACCGCTGCTCCCCTCAGCAATCTAGCTCAGTAGATCTGCCTGTTGTGTTCCCTACTCTGTGGTGAATCCTTACCCCCCCACCTTACCCCCCTGCTTCACCCCAGCTCTTGTAAATGCATAAATGAATATGCATTTTGCATATTTATTGTATGCATAAATCTTAGAGGAAAAAATAAAAGGCACCTACAATCCAAGAAAAAAGATTGGCATATTGAGGCCTCCCTGGTGGCGCAGTGGGTTAAGCAACACACTATGAAGAAGCAAACCGCAGCCACCGCAGCAGCACGAGTTGGATCCCTGCTGCCGGCTGGGGAGGGGACCCACATGGCGTAGCAGACCTCTCCTGCTTCACCCGCTGCTTCCCTCAGCAGTGTGTTTCAGTCAGTCTGCCTGTTCTGTTCCCCGCTCTGTCTCTGGTGGATCCTCTCACCTCCCTCAACTCTTACCTGTACCCCAGCTCTTGTATGCATAAATAAATCTTTAAAAAAAAAAAAGATTGGCATATCACCCACATTTCAGAGGCCCAAGACACTGCAGCTCTGCAAACAACCCAAATACCCCAGGGAGAGTACTCCCAGGAGAAACAAACTTGACCGCTGTGTCATCAAGTTCCCTCTGACCCTGAGTCCCCCATGAAGAAGACAAAAGATACACACACTTGTGTTCATGGTGGATGTCAAGGCCAACACCACCAGATCAAACAGGAAGTTCTATGATGCTGATGTGGTTAAGGGCAACATCCTGACCAGACCTGATGGAGAGAAGAAGGCTTATGACCCACTGCCTCCTGACTAGGATGCGTTGGATGTTGCCAGCAAAATTGGGATCATCTAAACTGAGTCCGGCTGGCTAAATATATTTTTCACCATTAAAAAAAAACACGCAAGAGCATACTTTTTCAATGCTGCACTTCTACTTTTATTTAAAAAAAACTTCAACATATCAAATGCTTTAATTTACATTGCTGTCTGTAGGCACTGACCACGATACAGATGCAACACAACAAAATAACACAGGGTCCTCAGGGGTAGGTACACAGCACTGTGCTCAGAGACAGGAGGAAGTGCGTGAGGCCAGAGCGTCACTGGTGGTGCAGGGGTTAAGGTAAGCGCTATCAAGCCATTGGCAGCTACTGCAGTCTGACCCCTGGCCAGGGAGCTGAACCGCCATGGCACAGCAGACCTCTCCTGTCTCGCCCACTATTGCCCTCAGCAGTGTATTTCAGTCAGTCTGCCTGTTCTGTTCCTGGCTCTGTCTCTGGTGAATCCTCTCACCTCCCATGACTCTGGCCTGCACCCCAGCTCTTCTGTACATAAATAAAAATCTTAAAAAAAAAAAAGTGCACCAGGCCAGCCGACTACTTTAAGTGGAGCCCTCACAAGTGTCCTTGACACTGTGGGTTCAGAGAGCCGATCCAATCGGCTCACTCACAAGAGTGACAGGGTCAAGGACCCAGTTACTCTAAACTTCCATAGAACAGAATCTGAAATCAGAGTGCCAATGATCTGCAGGGCTCACATGAGCAGATCAAACTGGAGAGTGATGGCAGAGACCAAACCAGGAATGAGAGCAAATGTTCATATGAGAGGAACAGAGAAAGCAACATTTCTTTTCAGATCACCCTCTTCAACATTCCATGTCAGTTATCAAAAAGTAAAAGGTTAAAGCTTCTCTCTCTCACATGCCTTCTGCTTAGAGGCTTTCCCTCAGGGGTGAGGTAGCTCCAGGCATCCTTGCAGAGGAAGTGCCCTAGGTCTCACAGCAGTAAAGCCCTTGTGTTTATAGCTGCTGATGTCAAAGCAAAATCATTTCATTCAAGTTTTGTGAATGTCTGTATCTAGAGGGTGACATTTTTTGATTCTGATGCTGAGAATGTAGCTTTTTGAGACCTGCAAACCTCATGTGCTGACCAGGCAGGGCAATGGGGTGAACACCTGGGTGTATTTACATAACTAAAATTAATTAAACTACACTAACCGCTTCCATAATTTACAAAGACTAGAAACACATGGGACAGAGGCTAAGTCAGTGTTTTACTATTCAACAACTTAATTGCCCTGGCCAAGACTTCCAGTGTTATATTGAAGAGCAGTGGTGAAAGAGGACATCCTTGTCTTGTTCCAGATCTTAGGGGAAAGGATTTTAACTTTTTTCCATTGAGAATGATATATTCAACAACTTAAAATGCCATTAAAACTTGTGAAATAGCCAAGTGACCATATTCTAAGCTGCCACTGAGACCTCTGAAATAATCTTTTCACCAAAAGACACAAGGTGCTTAAATACATAAAAATCAGTATAAAACTAGCCAGGTGAGTCATCAGGGCAGTGGATCCTATACCCTCCCCCTGGCTGAAGACGAAGTACAGACCAGTAGTTTAAAAATGATGTGTGCATCAGAATTGCCTGGGGCACTTGCTAATAAAACCAGAGATATCTGTGTCCCAGCCAGACTGATTCATGAAGCCCAGGGCTAAGTTTAGGCATCCATAAGTCAGAGAACTTGCAGTTCATACTCAGCAAAACAGGAAAAACAGGCCTTGGGGGGGGGAGGGGTGGTGTAGAAAGGGCATCTCTTTTAAAACCAAAACCAAAACCTTTTCCATGATACTGCTGAGAAAGCACTTTTATTTGGGTTGGGACAGATGAACAACACTATTTTTTCTTTTAAAATTTCTATTTTTTTTTTAAACACATCTACCTACATTCCTTTGTACCCAATTAGGTAGAAATAAAAAAATTCCTGACTATAAAGTGCTGGTTCTTGCTTCAATAGTAACACTCTGAGGGAAAACCACAAAAAATTATCACCTATTCTGTTGACCTTCTCAGGTGACCAAGTACAAATTAAGTATTCGGATCCACATGAATATGTAAATTAATATAACCTTTAAAGTTTCTAGTTAGTGCAAATTTAAAATTTCATAATATACATTAAATACAATTTTACTTTATATTACAAATTCAAACTACTTTTCTTTTGACATGCTGGTAGTATTCATTTTTATAGCACAAAAGACTACCATATCTGAGCCACAGTATATTTTATAATTCTAAGTAGGCAAACATATGTCAAAAAGCAAATACTATACTTTTTGAGACACCCTTAAAAATAAAAATAAATAATTTTGACTATAAATTTTTATGAACATTAGTTATACTAAGTTCACAGCTAATTGTTAAAGAAAACCTAAAACAAATTTAAGATCATGTAATCTTACCAGACAACCTGTATTTTAAAATACAAGCCTGTCTGATTTCTATTAAATACAATAAAAACACTGAAAATTAACATCTATTTATGGGATCTGTAAGAGCTGCCAGGTATTCAGTAGTTAAGCCACTAAGTTTATATGGAGTTAGGAATATACTAGGACAGGAAAAGATGAGGAAAATCTGACACAGACACAGAGATACCTCATGTGTATCTTCCTGAGAATGCAGAAGTTATTTTTAAATCAATACAACCCAGCACAGAATTAGAAAATCTTGTGACAAATTATGTTTTTTAAAGGTGTGGAATCCTTAGTTACATACACAGATTATATCCTACATAAAACTTGCAAACATGTCTTGTAAACTGACCTTACTTGAAACAAGTCACATGCCTATACATTTATTTGAAGTGCTGGGTAAATGTGCCTAAAAAATTAAGTGAATTTTGCTAAAATAAGATGTTTTATGATATGGTATTCTGAAATAACTTTCCTAAATAAAAATTAAGGGTAAAGAATGACTAGGCAACAGAAAAAAACTTCACGAAGGGTCAGTAGGGAAAAAAACCTACCTACAAAAAAGTTTAAATGAATGAGGGTATTGTATATAAACCTGTTTTAAGCCCGAAGTAACATTATGATTAGATTAGTCTCAACAATTAAAAAAGAGCAAGTATAGTTATTTTGATTATTCTGATATTAAACTATTTGATTCTATAATTAGCACAATGAATTGTAGATAATAGCCTAAAACAAAGTGAATTTAACAATATATTTATAAAATGTGGTACATGTAACCATTTTGACTATTAAGGAATCAAACTCATAATATTCAGAACATGATCAACCCCTAAAAGAATATCTACAAAATTCTTCCTCTACTGCAACAGGATATTAACTATGAAAGATGTTCTGAGTAAGGAAAACATGAAAACAGATGTGCTCACAAAATCTTTCAATACTAGAACTAGCATTTACTGTGAGAGCTGAAGAATTCAAGCAAAACAGATATATTTCTCATAATGAACTGACTACTGTATATATTACTGAACTGTTCCTCAAAACAAGGTCTGGGTCTGAAGGTATCTAAAATGAAAATTTATGGCAATTTGTGGATTACAGATTTATAATAATCGCTAAGGGTAGCTAATGATGTTTTGGGAATACATTCAAGTCTTGTCTTTCTGCAGAACCTGATGGAACAGACTGGCTAACGACAGAAGAGCACCCCCTAGTGGGGAATGATAAGACTAGCCTTTCAATAAGTTTTTGGCAATTGAGGGACAAATACAATGAAACTGTATTTCTAAAAAGTATGGAGTGCTTTCATTTCCCTCTTTGTAAAACTTCATTCCTCTTTTAAAGAAACTGAATATTTGTGATGAATGAGACTATATTTGGATAATGGCTCTGTCAGAATTACTATGGGTTTTAATATGCAGTCAATGGGCTTCATTTCTGGTTTTGACTCACAGACTATCTGTGATCCATTTAAATAAAGCCATGTATTGTAAACTGTAAACACAGGCATACCACAATAAAGAAAATAAATAAGTAAAAAAATATATCTCTCATTTTAAAATAAATATGATATAAACATTTTAGCAGAGGATTCTCTCCACTTTCCCTCAGGGGAAATTTTGTTAAGTAGCTTAGATATGAAAGACCACTGTGTTATGCCAGAACACTGAAGTTTCAAAACTTATCAATCAATCATTATTCAGTTTTTTTGAGCAACTAATCTGACTAATTAGTGATGAGGAAACTAGTAATCTGACTAGTAAATTTTCTTCAGTGTATTTACTTGAATTGTTGACAATCTTTTAATCAAAAGAGAAGTTGGTGAACTGTCTAGTTGTAGAACCCGTAACTTTCAGTACAAAGTGCTCTGAACGGTAGTTTTTACCAGCTCTGTGGTTCTCCTCTGACTATATTCAGTTATAAACAAGATGCTGAATCTACCTCACCGTGGTCATGGACACAGTTAACCAAACAACAGCTGGAGTTCTAAAAATGCTCCTACAATAAAAATTAAAAATTTTAAGTACTGGCTTTTTTTATATTTCTCTTTTTAGGGCTTCTTGGAAACAGATACTATGAACAGACTAGGAGGTGGGCTGTAGGAGCTCTTACAAGGCATGATACAGGAGGGCGTCCAGCACTGGCAAGCTGGTCTGATACTAACCATCTTCTTCCAAAAGAGCCAGTTAATTTTCTAAATGTTATGGTGTCACCATATTAAAAATGAAGACAGAAACGATCCTCCACCTCAACCTGGAGATGTATGATGTATCTATCAAATGCCTGGTTCAAGAACAAGGAATGAGACACATACTTCAGAGACATACTCTCAAAGCTAGGGAAAACACTTCACCTACAAGTAACATTCTGGACATTTTAAAAGTTAGTACTATATGATCAAGGAGTTTTGCTGAAAAAAGAACAAGCATTTATAAACAACTGGAAGTTTGGCTGTTTTGGGAATGCTATTTACATGAACGCATACTCATATATTACTGGCGAACTTAAGATTAAAGAGTTGGTAGAGAATTTCTACTTTTGGAAAAATATGCTTCCACTTGTTTGTGAGAATTCTATACTAAGTTTTCATTTCTTCATCCATCAGTTTCCTTTAAGTCCTCTTGATCCGAAGCACTAGAGATGTCATCGTCCGTTTGTTCGCCAGAGAAATATAACATCAGTGCATGTGTCTTGTGAGTTATGGTGACAGTGCAGGGCCCTTGGGCCCATGGCTCCCCATCTACCTGCATTGGCATCATCGAGCACTTCAAAATCAGCTGGCGTTAGGAAACAAATAATTAGAAAACAGTCCCAATATGTTCAGAAAGGTCTTCCTTAATCTCATCCATGGTGTCTAAACTCTTCTTTAGGGACTTTTTTTTACATTTACTTCATTCTTAGGAAACTAATTTTAATATATCTTTATTCATTGATAGTTTAAGGGATTCTTTTCCAGTCAATGTTTTATTTCTTCAACTGGATTTAGGGCATACTTTTTGTTTTTCGCCCATCTCGCTGAAGCCCCTGGCATAGGGTAATCAATAGCATGGGATGTAAAGCACTGTTTAAGGAAAGCTATATACAGCATGTGTTATTTTCTTTGACATTACCAACTTAGAAATGGACTGAGACAAATTAACCTGTTATATCACCTACCCGCACTGTATGTGCTTGTCCTATTCGGAAAGGATTTGCCAGTTTTACTTGAATTTGGGCACAGTGGAAAGATCCATATACTCCAACGACTTCCAGTAAACCATCATCATGCCTAAAATAGGAAGCAGGAAATATGGGCTCTCCCCGGTGGCACAAAGGGTTAAGTTGCAGCACTATGAAGCTATCTGCAGCCACTGCAGCATGAGTTTGAGCCCTGGCCAGCGAGCTGACCCACATGGCGCAGCATACCTCTCTTGTCTCACCCACTGTTCCCCTCAGCAGTGTATTTCAGTAGATCTGCCCGTTCTGCTCCCCACTCTGTCACTGGTGAATCCACTCACACCTTCCTCCCTCCGTACCTCTGGCCTACACCCCAGCTCTTGTATGCATAAGTAAAATATATCTTTTTTTAAAAAAGAGAGAGACAGGAAATATGGATTTTATGATGCAATAAAAATCAGCCACATTAAGGCAATTAACTTTTTAACATAGGTAATTTACTTGTATATAGGTAAACCATCAAGTACAAATTTATGTTAACCAAGTATATAAAACAGAAAATGTGAAGGAAAAAATGTCTAAAATTTATAAAGAGCAATAGACCACTTTAAAGAAAATAGTGACAGAAAAACCAATCATAAATGTACATACCTGGCTAGAGGGTAAGTTTCATCTCCCATCCCTTCCCACAGTCTGCAGCCACCGCCCCAGTATCCAATGTTCAGAACTATGATACCTTCCAAATTAGGCAGTTCTACATGCTCACCATCCAGCTCTAGCTTTAAAGAAACACAAGCAGTTAGTTACTACAGGCACACTATTTCCAGACATACCACATAGGACTAATGTTCAATTTCATATACATAAAATATATGAGAGGTGCACATTAAGAGAAGACTACTAACTCCTCATTCAGGTAACCTGGCCATTCCCACCTGTTTATTTTTAAAACCAGATCAGCAATGGCATCCTATCACTTTTTGAGATCTTAGCTACCTTCCTGTTTCAGTAGCATTTGATATCACTGACCTGTGCCTCTCTTCCTGAAAGACTCTCTTCGGTTCCTTTCTGGGAACTGGGCTCGGGTTCTCAGGATGTTCCCATCATGCTTCTCATGTTGAGGTATTCCTTAGAGCGCTGTACTATGCCCCCTTCTCTTCTCATGCTACAGACTCTGGAGGGCAAACTTAGCTGCTCCTGTATTAACTGCTGTCTCTGTGCTGAGAGTTCTATTTTGCTGGTTTGGGAATGAACCGGTTCAGATCTGTATATCCAACTGCCCACAAACATTTCCAATTGGTGGTGACACCTAAGATTCCTATGTACAAACCTAAGTTAAACGTCTTCTCTGCAACCACCTATCATGCCTTTCAATCTATTTCCCAGGAAAGAGCAGCCCTCCAGTTGCCTAAGCCAGAAACCCAGGAGTTATCTTTGCCTTTTATGCTGTACCCCCCACATCCACTTAATCACTAGAAACTACTAAAGTTACTTCTAAGTGTCTGCCCCTTTCCATGATTCCAGATAGAACTCTAGGTCAGAATATTCTTTCCTAAAATGTTCTTAATTGGTCTGCCTGTCTCTCACTTTACTCTCCTCTTAGTCACCTCTTAGACAGTAGTTGGATCAACACTGATAAAATCCAACTATGTCGTTCCCTAATTACAATCTTTTAATGGCTTGATGCAGAGCTCATGATGAAATCCAAGTTCCTTAATAAGCCAGAATGGTCCCCTGTGATTTGGCCTCCATCTATTTCTTCAAACCTTCAGCTCTTGCCACTTTATACTCCAGCTAGAACTCACTCAAATATGCCATGTTCTCTCTTGTCCCTGGGCCTTTGCACATACTTTTAAAGCACAGAGTAATTCTTTCTTTACGCTTACTTAATTTTCAGATTCCAAATTGTCACTTCTTCCAGGAAGACTTCCTTGCTGTAGTCACTCTCTTAAGACAGCTTCTTCAGCCCCTGCGTCATATATTGCCCTTATTTATTCCTCTAAGATTGCATACTTCCCACTCCACATTACTTTTCATACTGTATTGCAGTGTATTTTAAATGCTTTCCTCCTCTCCAGAATGTAAACTTAGGAGAGCAAGGGATTTATCAGTGTGTCGCCAGTACCAATGCAAGTATCTGGCATTTTGTAGATGATTTCACAAATAGGTTTTGTATAAATACCCAACCATAAGTTTAAGTATTGTTTTGTATGCTTCACTCTACCAATGCTATCAACACACAGGAAAAAAGGAAATATGATAAAGCAGAAGGAAACTTTTTTAAAATGAAAAGTCTTGCTATTCCTTCTATGTCATAGCTACAAAAACTGTGTAAGTGTCTATCTACCTTGCCTAACATAAGGGAAGTGTTAGCAGTTTTTCTTGGCTCCTCATTACCTATTCAATTTTCATTCCTTTCCAAAGCTGTTTGTTTGGCTCTTCCAATTTTACTAGTACTCGTTTCTCTGCATTAATGTCTTTGTTGTTACTGACCATTATAGGTTCTTTTTGTAAGCAAGCAAAGGATATATACACATGACTTGGCTATACTATGATATCAGGGATACTGTAGTAATAAGTAATCAGTATCTTTTTTTACTGCTCATGTATTTTTATTTTGCTTTGGTAGAGAAATACACCATAACTGTAATATTTAAACTTTGGGTTTAAATTTCCTGAGTCTCCATCATGAGTCAGGCACCATGTTAGTAACCTCAATTTGTCATCATGTATAAATGAAGGCCCTTTGGCATGAATTAAACAGACAACAGTATTAGATAAAGTTAGGTACACATTCTGGTTACCTGTGTATTTAAGCATTGTGTGAATCTAGGTAAATCACTTAATTTCAATGTTCTCTTCTCTATGATGGGAATATAACAGCATTCATTTTATAGAGTTATAGCGAGAATTTACCAGGATAATGTTTGTAAAGTTCTTAGTAAAGTGCATGTATACAAGAAATATTCCATGTAAGTTTACAGAATATATTAATAAAAAATTAAGCATTTTTGTTAAAAGATCTTTTCAATCTAGAGACCAGCAAAACTTGAAAAACTTACCTCGACTTTTTTATTCAAATCTTTACATTCTTGCACCAAACAATCTTTGGTTCCATAAAATAAGTAAACAGCCTACAAGAAATGGACAGAAAATGGTATTAAATCAAGCTAGCAAAGCTTCTAAACATTAAGAAAAACATCATCCTAAAGATCCCCGACAAGCATTTCCTTAGAGTGGGCCAGAGATCGATGGAAAGAGGCAATGCTACTTTGAATTCAATTAGCTCCCTTTTCAGGGAAAATGTGGATGAGTTTGTAGCTAGATGGGATTTTCTCTCAGCTTATCCAAAAGCTGTATTTTATCAAGATGTATTAGATTAAAATGAAAGTCTACCTTTTCCTATATTTCAGATTAGTTAACGAAATAGGTAAATTTAGCAAACATTTCATAATCACTTTTGATCACAGAAAATTTGATAAAAACAAATTTAATTTTGAGAGAGATTACCAACTCTGTATGCTATAATACCTACTGCCTTAGCTATAAAATAACAAAAAGGAATTGTTTATAAACATGAAATATTTATAAAAAATGAACAGGGTAAAGTTGTTTTATATTTACTTTTTACCTTCTGTTGCTTAATCACCAAGTCATTTAAAAATTTCCAAATAAAACTTCCACCAAAGGAATCAACTATCAGAAACCAGAGCAATGATCTTAGTTAAAAGCTGTGGGTAAGCAGGTGACTCCTTTTCTTACCCCATCTGCCTTCTGGAGGTTTTTCAAGTCAGGGGAATCTATTTTTCCATTACTACTTCACCAAAAATTTATCCTGCAATTAAATTTCTTTCCAAATCCAGTAGCTGTTTAAGTAAGATAAGCTATTGCTATTTCATTTAGTTGTCATTTAAACAAAACATCCCCATTTTGAATTTTAAAATTTAAAAGTTATAATAAAATATTTTAATAAAGTACACTTAAGGATCTAATCTGATATTCTTACACAAAATGGCAGGGAAATGTCCCATAAGGCAGCTCTATTTGAATTTACTTGGAAGAGTGGTAGATATAATTGTATTGATTTTTACTGTACCTTTGATGATAAGCAGGAAATGTTATTTTATCCAACACACCTTATTAAGAATTCTGCTAGAAAACAGAGACGGTGCCTTCTCACGATGAGCGTGAAAATTGAGAGCCATGAGAGCATCAGGTCCAACAGAAAAATAGTTGTTCATTGTGAATTCCTGTTAAAAAAAGGCAACGGATGATATTTTTCCAATATGCGTCATATATTAAACAACATTTAGTCTTTATGTTCATTATGAAAATTTAATGTCTTGCATTTACTTTAAAGATAGAGCTGTTTTATGTTATTCAGTGACATTTCCAAAAGTTTTAGCTCAAAGGCTGATAACTGTAGTTAGGATTTTTATTTTCTCTTTGTTTAATATGCTACACCTCAGGTCATATCTAGAATGGCTCTAATTTGCATCCAGGTGTTCTACTCCCGTATTCCATTGCATTTTTTACTTGCTGTTTCAACTCTCAGTTTCCCAAGCTACTGCCACCCCCTTTCCCTCTTCCCTTAATTATAATACTTTCCAGAGCAGTCTGGATTCCTCAGTGTCCATTTCTAGCTCTGTCTTGTTCCTGCGCGATAACCCTAAATTTCTAACTATCTGTTCAATGTACCACAGCTTCAAGGTTGATATGAACAAAATCTTTTTTTGTTCCTTTTCAAGTTGAAACATTTTATCTTGGCTAATGTCATTTCCATATCTAGTCATTGAAACTAGAAATCTGATTGTAATATGTATTTTCTCTCTTCCCTTAATACCAATCAGTTGTCAAGTCTTGATCAATTCTACTTCTAAAATGTCCTCATCCTAAAATCCTTGTTCTGCCCTAGTGTAGGTTTCTAAGCTATTTCTCACTATCTCCAGAGTATGTTTTTAAAAAATACAAACCTGCTATCTCTATTATTTGCTAACCATTACTTGCACTTTCTAGTCTCTACTTCATCTGCCTAGAAACTCCTTTGCTTCATTCTCTGTTGCAGGTAACTGACATGACACTTCCCTTTAAAAATCTTTCCAGCCTGGACTTCCAGGGATGAATTAAGCACACTTACAATTAGTGTACTCTCCCGTAATACTTTCTACAGTCCAACTTAGAAGCTGAGCACATAGGTCCTCTTCTGCTCCATAACCAGCTCCCTAAAGGTAAGCACCTTGTGTCTGCCTCCCAATACAGCATGGCAATGGAGCTGCTCTAGCATGCTTGTCGGACCTATTCACAACTGAAGAACTAAAAACATACCTTGGGTTTTCTTAAGTTATAGTATCCTTTATTTGTTACTTGAACTTTCCATCTAAAACAAATGAAGTTTAAAAAAATCAGTAATTATTACCAAATGAACTGCCAATTAAATATAATTATTACTAGTCAACTCTGGATACCTGGTAGATGAGGTTCTTCTATTAAAAGAGCATTTGAAAAATAAGTGCATCTAAATGAGTATACAAATATTAAGTACTAAGTCTAACTTAAGACTTCAATCCTTATATAACAAAATATGCAATAACAAAATACCAACATCTATGTATACATACAACTGACAGTCTTACATTTTTAATGCAAACTTGTAACTTTTAATTTATAAAATTTAAAATTGATTACACTGTAAGTCTTCATTTATGAACCAAATGACATTCTCAATATCCCATAAATCTACCTTTGGGGGATCTATATCTTACCTATCTAGTTTAATTGCATCTGCTTCCATCACATTTCTTAAGACTTGTGCGACTGGGATTTCTCCAGCATAACCTGTACCCCAACCTAGGGTATTGGATAGATCATTGCCTGTTCCCAGAGGCAACACAGCAACTTGTGGAATGTACTTTTCTTGTCCCTATAGTATAGGAGATATATATTTTAGATTCTTCTCTTCAAGGCTATTTGTAGGGTGATAATACTTGGCAAAACTTATAAGACCAAAGCATTAAAAGATACAAATATGACAAATGTTTTGCTAAAGGTAATCAAAACAACTCTCATTCTTAGCTATTTGAAACTAATGATGTCTTTTAATCTTCTGCTGCATAATAAAAGACAAAACCAAAATATTGTATAATTATATATACACACTATAACTGTGTAAACTTGGAAATGCTTCTATTAAGGAAAGCAGGTCTTAAAGACTGATACCTTAATTTTCATTTCATCAACTGCATCCAGGACCCAGCCCACAGTTCCATCCCCTCCACAAACAAGTACTCGGGCTGAGTAATAGGGAAGAAGAGTACAAAGTTGCAGGGCTTTGGCAGGGGGAGTTTTAGTTACATCAAAAACCTAGAAAGGGGAAAAAAAAGGAAAAGAATTCATTTTCTGAACATTGCCCTCCACTACAAGGATGACTTTCTTTTAAATGAGTACAGATATGTTTAAATAACAGTACTGCCACAATGCATTTATTTTTAACAATATGCCAGTCATTATGCACTTTATACTTACTGTGGCCCCACCCTGCTTCTATGAAGTATGAGTAAATCTCATTCTATTGATCAGGAAACTGAGGTACATGCAGGTTAAATCACTTGCCTAAAATCTCCTAAATAAAAAGGTGTTGAAATACAAATTCATATCCATTTATATAATACTGACTCATTTCACATTAAACCAAAATGTGCTAAGTTCACCTTTAATTCTTTATATTTTACACTGGGTTTTTAAGAACCATTTTTAGGACAAATTAATATATATTACTGGAAAATAATTTTCAATATTTATAAAATGACATAAAAACACAAGGATTCTTGATAGCTATAATTCTGTAATTTTTTTAATGCTACAAATATTCTCAGAAAATATTTCAAAAGATGAAAATGCCCTGAATATAAAGGTATTTACTGAGGCATTATACAACCTTAGAGATTAATGATTCAACCAGTAAAAGCAAGAGACTGAAAAAACTGTGACATATTCATTCAATTAATTATCTTAGTCGTGACATATATAATTATGAGGCTTATGGAGACACATGAAAAAAAGTATATATATTTTTAATGATTTATTTATTTATGCATACAAAATTGGGGGTACAGGCCAGAGTCATGGGAGGTGAGAGGATTCACCAGAGTGGAGAGCAGACAGGCAGACTGACCGGAAAACACTGATGAGGGGAGCAGTGGGCGAGGCAGGAGAGGTCTGCTGTGCCATGTGGGTCCCCTCCCTGGCCAGCCGCAAGGATGAAACTTGTGCTGCAGTGGCTGCGGTTTGCTCCATAGTGCGCTGCCCAACCCACTGTGCCGCCAGGGAGGCCCCAAAAGTATGTTTTTAAGTAAAGAAAACAATTGCAAATTTGTATCTAGATTATTGTTTGGGTAATGCTAACAACCTAACTGCATAGTTAATTCATGGAAAGAACATGGACAAGTGAAAACAACTAATATATCTGTGTGGAAATGGCAGGTGATTTTTCTCTTTTTCATTATGTTAAGCTGTGCAATGTTTAAAGGGAAAAATGCTTATTGGAAGGAAAAATTCTACGGTATTCTGATTGCTGCACAAAATAAGGATTAATATAGAAAATAAGGTTTTCTGTTCAGTTACCTGGACTGGATTTAAGAGGATCTTAAATTCCCCCAATAGTCCTTCTCCCATATTAGTTCCACTTCGGGAGTTGGCCAGGATTATTAATGGAGTCCAATCCTTTCCAATCTTAGAGGCTAGCTAAAAAAAGTAACATGATGGTTTAATGTCTCAAATATGGTGAGCAGTAAATTTTTCATTCTTGATAACAATAATTTGCTAAGAGAAAAACATCTATCCCAGTACAAATCAATACATGTAAAAATCAAAGAATTCTACAAATGAAAATATATCTTGGAGAAGGGCTAATCTAACTTGCATAAAACCTGTAACTCTTTGACATCACTAGGTTAAGTGGTGTGCACGCTTGCATATTCACTAAGAAGGCACTCACTAACATTAGGCAGCTCATTCCACTGCTAAATCAAATAATGAGGAAACTGTGACTTGATCTGAAAAGTCTGTTTTTCAATAACTTCCATTCATTGTTCTAATTTTGCTTCGTGAAGCAACTAGAGTAATTTATTTATTCTTCTATATAACTGCAGTGCTCAAACACCTAAAACATTTTATCTTTATTAGTCTTGCTTCTTCCATAATACATTTCAAGTATTCTCATTCATTCACAGGGCAGACATTCATTTTCTCTGACCTCTTACCAGATCTTGTTTCTGGATGTACTTCTGGTAAAACAATGGGGTATTCAGAAAAAGATTCAAGAATCCAGATTTGTACACAGCCCAAAGTCAATGAAATGACTGTGTTTTTTTTTAATCTAACCATTTGTTTCTTTTCCACTTCTCTTTGTCGATATAAGCATTAATGAAGTTCTACGGTTTTACTTAGTGATACTCATTCTTTGTAATCTTGGATTGAATTCAGATATATGAGGTACATTTAAATGATTACAACATCATATCACATTACATATTATATAACACATTATATACCACAACATTAAACTTTATGCTTTTAAGTTTTAAAATGCTTTTCTTTTACAGGGATACTGACAAAATTGACATTTATGATAAAAAAATGTTAACTTGAAAAAGACACAACTTAATTTTAAAGTAGTTCAATTAATTTGGTATATTCACATAGGAAATAAATCTGTACATTTTATATAGTTATTCCTTAGGAGCTACATAAATACTGAGGATATATTTATATCAATGTATATCAACACACTGCAAAATGTTGCTGACAGTTTTAATGTTCAGTCAACATTATCTGTGGAGTACCTACTGGCTACTATAGGTACCCCATGTAAAGTTCCAAGTGGGAAATTTTTTGAGGACAATGAATGAAAACTTATTTTCTTTTTACAGACAATAATCATGAATCCCAAACTTAGTTGTCCATCAGAATAATCTGAGCCCTTTAAAAAAAAACACATGGGGGCCTCCCTGGTGGCGCAGCGGGTTGAGCCCCCAGCGGCACGGGTTCGTTCACCGGCCAGGGAGGGGATCCGCATGGCCCAGCAGACCTCTCCTGCCTTGCCCGCTGCTCTCCTCAGCAGTGAGTGTATTTCAGTGGATCTGCCTGTTCTGCTCCCTGCTCTGTCTCTGGTGGATTCTCTCACCTCCCGCAACTCTGGCCTGTAACCCCAGCTCTTGTATGCATACATAAATAAATCTTTAAAAAAAATAAGAAAATGAAAAAAAACCCATGGATTTCTGGGACTTACTAAATCAAGCTTGTTGATGGAACTACACTCAGGAAACTGTATTTCTGAAAAGCTTCCCAACTGATTTATAAACCACTAATACAGCATTTCCAAGTTTTCTTTAGATATGGAAGAACTCAAATTTATGACATATCTCTAGGAAGTGAGTAGGGTTTCAAGGCTTATAATGGTATTATTTATTTTCTCCCTTGGTTTTGGCCTTTTATTTCAGTTTATTTTATTCTCAAACTTGATTCTCCTCACACACACAGTTGTTCTATCTATCTGTCTGTCTATTTTTGTGTGGAAGAATTGGGGTGTAGGCCAGAGGTACAGGGGGTGAGAGGACTCACTAGAGACAGTGTGGGGAGCAGAACAGGTGGATCTACTGAAATATACAGTTGAAGGGAGCAGTGAGGGAGACACGAGAGGCCTGCCAAACTATATGTGGGTTAGCTCCTTGGCCAGGGATGGAGATCAGCCTGGACTGGTGACAGTGCTGAGACTTTAACCCCTTGGACACCAGGGAGGCCCTCACACACACAGTTGTAATCGTCTTATGCATTGACTTAAAGCAACTTTTTGAAATCAACTATTTAAGAAAAGATAAACTAATTACCATGGCATAATCTGTTTTCTTGTCTTTACGCATCTGATTAATAGAGGTTAAGTAACTTGGGGGAATAATGAGGTTTTTGAATTCTCCAAAATCACACTTTTCATTCTTTAAGCTATTTTTCATGCACTCATCATGAACTGTTTTCTGACACCAAATGCACCTGGGGGACAGAAGAAACAAAGACAGTAAGTTTAAACCATAAGCTTAATGCTCTGTAAGCCAATAAATTTTGTAAAAAAAATTTCAAACAGTAATTTCATCATCATTGAACATAAAATCCAGAAAGTAAAAATGTGTAATTTATCTGCATAACGAACATATTAGCAGTTTAATTCAACAATGACATTTAAGAGAACATGTTGTCTAGGGCTACTAAGATCCTTTCAAGTTGTCTGTGAGTTTAAATTCATTTAAATAATACTATTAACATGTTAGTTCATTTTTATTCTCTCAAAAGTGTAGTGGAGTTTTCTAGAAGCTATATCACATGTGCTCTATCAATAGACTGAATGCAGAAGCTATCAGGAGAATCTGACTTCTACACTAATGCAATACAACAAAAAAAAATGTAAAAAATGTCACTGAGGTTTCATAAAAATACTTGTTACCATAATTGTTATTTTAAAAAAATATTTAACAGTTTCTCAGTTTTAACTCAGTTTTATGATATGGTAAAAATCACCAGATAAAATTCAAATAACTAAGTTGGTCCAGAATGACTCTATTATTTATTTGTACTTTGGTTGAAACAGGTTCATCAGGTCTAAAGTCCTAGCTGTTTAAACGCCCTGCCTGGATCCTATGGTCTGGATCCTTGAAGTACTCCTCCAGTTGGAGGTCCAGTTGGAGAATCTCTTAACTTATTATGACCATCTGTGAACAACACTTCAGTAAGTATAAGCACAACAGTCAATTTCCTGTTGGCAGTTAACACAGAAATAATCTGCGTGTTGCATTTGAAATGCAGACAGAAGAACACCAACAGTCAGATTTGCTTCTATGTTTGGACCTATGTGTAAAACCAGTGAAAAATAGCACTGGTAAAGTTCTGGGGTTTCTATTATTAATCTCCTAAGCATAATCCACTCACAGACAGGCAGATTTGACAGTACAGATAAAAGCAGAAAATAAATGGTTATAATCAAATGAATTTCAAAAAATGGATAAAAATTATTTTATCTCAAGGGCAGCTCTACTGGTCTTCTATTTTAAGGCTTTTTTCTAGCTAGATGCTCAGATATGTTAAACAATTACTGCTATTTACTCAAGAATCCTATTTATTGCTGTCTGCTGGAGTTTGTTTTGGTTTTCTTTAGGCCTTTTTCTCCCAAAGAGCATTTGTCCTAATTTGTAAAATAATCTTTTCTATGTCCACTGATTTGTGACATCTTTTTCAATTACTAAATTGTCATAAATTTTAGAAAAGATTATTATAACCAGTATAATGGTTATTACTAGCCTTTCTGCTATAAAGGTGCAACCAAACTGTTTACTAATTATTCAGCATTATACTTTTCCTTAGAAATATCATATTTAAAATTCATGCTGGTTCTCTATACCTATTTTCTAGTTGATACTTAACTTGATCTAGATTTCAAACCTGATGGGAAAATAATACATTACTATTAATATCTTGATATTTTATTCTTAGTGATCAAGTCACTAATTGTTTATAAGCATTATTTCCCCCAACTTTTTATTTTGAGAAACTTTAAAGTATGCAGAAGTCAAAAGAACAGTGAAATAAGTGTCCTTAAACCAACCCTTCACCCTGATTCTTAATTAACATTTTCTCCTAAGGTTGCCGAATCATTGAAAAACAAAATGCAGACATTGTAAGACTTCACTCTTCAAAGTTCATCAAGTACTTTCAAAATAAGATTGTATCCTTGCACTTTAAAATGTTTTGACTTTTAATTTCTTTTTACAATGAACAGAATTTGCCCACCTCTGCACTAAGCAACATCCGTACTCTAGAATTGACACCTTACTGTAAATGCTTTGTTACATTTCTATCCACCTATCAATATCCACCATATTTTTGGTGTATCTGAAGTAAGTTGCAACATCAGAATATCTCCTAAATACTTTCGCAAACAGGCATATCATTATCTAGAATTCACAATTGATCTGTAGGTTTTTTCTTTTGATCTAAGATTTACATATAATGAAATATACAATGTTTACTGATTTTTGACAATCATATTCATAGAACTATAACTCATATCAAGGCATAAGAGCATTACCTGAGAAAACCCCCTCAGATGAATATATGGAATACTTCATGAGTTTATGTGCCATTATTTTTCTTTAGTGTGCCATTCTTATACAGGGATATGACTGCTTTATATTTAAAAAAAAGTTTGGGGTTGGGGATAATGAACTGCTAGTGACTCTGTTTACTATTTTCTCAAAAATACTTATCTGTTCACAATAGCGTTTTTCTTTAGTATTTTAGAAAAGGTAGCAGTATTAAATGTGCAGTAAAGATGGTCATTTATGAAATTTACAGTAGAACAGAAGTTGGCAAATTATAAGTGTGTCTGTGCCTGATTTTGTGAATAAAGTATCAGTGGAAAACATCTATAAAGGGCCTCCCTGGTGGCACAGTGGGTTAAGCAACACACTATGAAGCAAACCGCAGCCACTGTAACATGAGTTCGATCCCTGCCGCCGGCCAGGGAGGGACCCACATGGTGCAGCAGACCTCTCCTGCTGTGCCCGCTGCTCCCCTCAGCAGTGTACTTCAGTTGATCTGCCTGTTCTGCTCCCCAATCTCTGTGGTGAATCCTCTCACCACCCCCACACCTCTGGCCTGTACCCCAGTGCTTGTATGCATAAATAAATAAATCTTTAAAAAAAAATCTATAGAAAACATCTATACCCATTCATTCATTTCATATTATCTATGGCTGATTTTATACTATGATGGATGGCAAAATTAAGTAATTATGACAAACCATATGATTTGCAAAGCCTAAAATATTTAGTTTTGGGTCTTTACAGAAAGTCTGCCTACTTCTGATCTAAAGTGTTTGTTATCTTTACTGTTTTCGATAATTAATGAAATGAATAAACATACACCAACAGAACACAGAAGCAAATGAGATGAAAGGTCAGAATTAAAGTAGCCAGTGTGATTATCTACTAAGAATCAGAAGCTTTGTTTTATTAACCTGTGTGTGGGGGGGTGGGGCCTGGTGGGGGTGTGTGTGTGTATGTGAGGTTGAAGGGGGG
>JAGFMF010011637.1:2366652-2377080 GCA_019455555.1 Galemys pyrenaicus
GGGATACAGATCTGTAAATATCCTACCAGTTCCTTGGAGCTGGAACCCAACGGTGCGCTGAGAGCTGACTCCCAAGGAAAAAGGACCCCCCAAGGCCCAAGTGTCTGCTTTTATATTTAGCCTGGCTGCTCAACTCCACCCTCAGGTCCCAGTGATCTGCTCTTCGATAATGACCTTATGGGATTTGTAGTTTTTGGATCTTGTAGGTCTGGAATGGGGGTCGAAGTCCATAACCTATTTGTATAATCCATTCAGGAGGGTCTTTCCCCCTAACAATTGGAGCCCAGAGTTGGGTAAAACCCAGAAAGTGATAGTCTAGTCTGTGTTTGAAGATTCTATATAGATATTTGTTTCTCTTCCCATAAACATATCATTCCTACAGAAGGTCAAGGCAGGCAGTAAGCCTGCATAAAATTACCAGAACACTGCAGAATACATACCTCTTGAGGACATGGTACTCTTTTCTCTTGAGAATAACAAACACTTCCTAAATTATAGAGACAATTTCTACCATAGGTGAGGCATGCAGCATGCTGGGGACAGAATGCTCAGTAACCAGTGAGAACAAGCTGATAAGAATAGTGATGTAGCATCACAACTATTCACTATGCTCAATGGGGAGGACAAAAAAATTAAAGGTACAAGCTCATGTTTTAACAGGTACACAGGTATAGTTGCAGTTCTTTAACTTTACAATTATGTGCAGGGCCTGTTAAAGCAAACACTGCTAGTCCCCAGCCCAAGTTTCTGATTCAGTGGCTCTAGGGTGGGGATAATAGAGGATGCTCAGTTAAATTTGAATTTCAAATAAACAAAAACAATAGTGCAAATGTTTTATTTTGTTTTCTTCTAGCAACTCCAGAATTTGCATTTCTAACAAGTTTCCAAATGATGCTGATGGTCTGGGGACCTTACTTTGAGAACCACTGAACTATAGGATTTATGTCACCATCTGGGGGCTGAGTGGAAAGGACATCAGAAGGAAAGGACACAGTGAGTCTTAAAGATGCCTAGATGTTAGCCAGGAAGAAGATGCTTAAGACTGAGAGGGAAACTTGACAAAAAGAAAGGCAGTAAGAAAAAGTCTGATATTTTAAGGAAACCACAACCAGCTGGGTATTGCTGGTACATAAAATTTAATGCAGGCAGTAGGAGATAAGACTAGAAAGGCAGTCTGGGTCCAGAGAGCATAAAAGTCATTGCACACTGTTAAGACCTGGCATTTACACTGTAAGACCATCACTATAAGTCTTAGGACAATGGAAGGGCTTTTGCTGAGCAGAGACTCAGCTGGACATATGTATTTCTAGAAAGATCACTGGGTGGATGATCAGAAACACTGCGATTATTTGTTAAGGAGTATTTGAAACAGTTAAGATATTTATAGAAGCTATTTTTATCTAAGTTACAAACACACAAAGAAGGGAAGGAACTATAACAATACTCAATTCATGTCTTCTTTCCAACTAATCCCAGTTCTCAAAGACTAAACCTTAATTACAGAGAGAAATAAGACATTTATTAAGACACCTGTAACCTAACTCTCTCACTGATGTCAAAAGGAAAACATCTAAATGTGAAAGACAGCAAATAAAAACAAATGGGTATAGAAATTCATAGTTTAAAATATAAATTTTTGAAAATTTACTTTAATTTGAAATCTGATAATACGGAAACATACTTAAAATAAGATTTAAAAGTAGATACTGAGTTACCAGGGCTCATCCTGTTTTAAAAATATTTTTATTATGCAAGCAAAAAAGTAACTTGCTATCTAGTGTCACCTTTCTATTTCAGATCTTAAACATGCTTAGGGATTTTTTATATGTCAGAAATAAAAACCATCAAAGTTAAAATGTCCAGACATAAGTCTAAGAAAAGGTTGTGTTAGTATTCCTAAGCCTGTCTTGGCCACCAGTTCTATTTTAACACTGAGTAGAATTCTCTCCACTGTAAAATGAGTGACGTGATGTGCAAAGCAGCATCTCCTTTTAACCAATCTCTGCATGCGCAAAGGACATCTTTGTCTACTAATATTTAAGAACACAAATGTGTTGTCCAATGTGTATTTAAAAGCTATTAAAATATTCTTGGCTTAATCAAAGTCAGTTGTCTCAAGATGTCTCTAAAGACCATATGAAAAAAGGTGTTCGTATCACTTTAAGTATTCTTTTTGCGTGTATTTCACTATAGCACCAATAACTATACTGGTGAAAGAAATTTAAAGTGTGGCCTTGTTTTCATTCAACACTAATGGTAAGGCACTAAGGAGTCCACGAAAAAGTTAATTTGTCCATACTTAATTTTCCTTTAAAATGGAGAAAATCGGTAATAACAAAAACGGAAATGTAACATACAGGAATCATGAAGCATGCATGCTTAGAGACTTGTGGATGAGAGTTAAGAGCCAGGTTTTATTACCTAAAGGGCAGATGGCTGAATGGAGACTAGATGCATCATCCTCGCAAATTACAGCAAAGCTGCCCTGCCTGGACAATACCTAGGATGTTTTACTAGCTTGTTTTCCTGGAAGTGGGTCGTTTAGGCCATCTGCATTGATCAAGCCAGGCACCGCAACCACTCTCTGAAATCCTGACTCCCACAGGGCATTCAGGGGCAGTCAGTACCCACAAAGACCTTACCTGTAATCGCACAGCTTGGGTTGACTGCCGCACTGCTGCTTGCAAACCACGCAGTAGCTGCACAGGGGGACGTTGCCCCTGATCCAGTGGTGGGACATGGCGTCCGCGGCCCTGCCGTCATTCTTGAGCATAATCTCTTTGCACTGGAAGCGCTTGTCTGCCTTCTTGAGGCAGCCCTCATCCACGCGCAGGCCGCAGCAGTCGCAGAAGGCGCCCTGCAGAATGTGCTGCGCGCACACGCAGCAGTAGGTGGGCTGGCTGAACAGGTCCGTGTCACGCCACCCGTGCTTGCTCTTGCGGAAGATGTCCCTGCGGTGCAGCTGCCGGCGGGACCGCTGGAGGCTGCACCAGAAGGTGATGAACACCGGCAGCAGCACCGAGCACAGCGTCCACAGGACCAGGTGCCCGTCCGCAAACAGGCCCTCGTAGGGCGCCGCTCGCTTCTCCCCCTCCATCTTCTCCAACGACGATTCCTAACTAGGAAAGACACGGGCAGGGTTCACCTCCGGCTCGCGGCCTCCGGCTCACCCTCCTTCGGCCTTTAAGGATACTGACGGCGCAGATGAGACAGTCCGTCCAGATGACTCTGCCCACTCCAAGGGAGAGCCGGCGCACGGCCGATCCCGGCCCGATGCCAGGGCCCGGAGATCGCCTGGACCGCGCGCGGTGCCGCCGTGCGGTGTGGGCGGCGCCCAGTGCTGTCCCGTTGGGTGTCCAGCCTCCTCGGACCCCTGCCGCCGTGGGCTCACCTCCCCGGACACTGAGAGGCGCAGTTAAATGTTACAGGCTGCCCCCACAGAGAGGCGGGCGGACCCGCGGCGCGGGCCGCGATGGCGCACGTGGGCCGCGCGCACCTCCAGCGTCCGTGACCGTTAGAGCAGGCCCCGCGCAGACGCGCCCCGCCGCTCCGGGCCCGGCGCGGCCTGCAGCCCGCCTCCGCCCGCGCACCCCGCGTCCTGGCGATCTCGCCCCTCTAGCGAGGCCTCGACGATCTGCGCTCCCGCCCCGCCCGCCCATCCAGCCTTACCTGGAGTGGGGTGGAGGCGCGGCTCCAAGGGCCAGGCCTCGGGCCGTCCTCCCGCAGCGGCCCGCAGGAGCCCCGCTGTGGCGTCTGCCAGGGGCGCCCACGCCGGCGAGGAGGCCGAGCGAGTCAGCACCGCGCTGATGCCCAGCCCGTACAGCGGGAGTCGCCGGCGGGGGGGCGGGGCCAGCGCGCGAACCCTGGGCGGGGCGGAGGTGTGAGAGGCGACGCCAAGGCCCACGGCGGAGGGGCGGGGCCTTGGGGAGAGGGTGGAGTTGGAAGAGGCGGGGCCGTGGGCGTGGCTTGGGAAAAGGACGGACGGGGCAGCTATAAAATGGGGGCGTTAAGGCTGGCTGTTGCGCCCTGTAACGTCGTAACCTGGGTATACGCGATTTGAATGACTTACGTTGTGAGTTAAATTTATCTACGACCTCAGCCTTTCCTGCTCCTCAGTGTGTGGTGGAGTTGGGAACTAGCACAGTTTTGATGCTGGTAGGGAGAAAACTCGCAGTTTTGAGTGTCATCTACCAATGGAATGGCACAATCCAAGTAAAAACCTGGTAGGTATCACCTGTGCTCTTGCTAGTTGTTTATGAAATACGTTTTGGCTGAGGCTTACTATGTGCCAGAGCTGTGCAGGGAAGCCCGGCTTCCACAGGGCGTCAGGCCTGTTGAAACATGCCCTAGAAAGCATTTATTAGTCTTGTGTTAAGGCGTAGTGCCTGGCTGCTTCTCTGCTCTGGAGCACGTGCTAATTTTTCTCATTTTATAGACTGACTGAGAAACATGCCTGAGGTCATAAAGCTAATGTAGGGACAAAGATCATTTTGTTTTAACTTGCTTTTCCAAATTAGGGTCAACTTAAATTAAGCCCTCAAAGAGTTTCTTTTCTATTGTTACCTCTCTTAGAATCTTGTTACAGGGAGACCATTAAAATGTAAACTCTGGTTTCTTTTCTGGGGAAGAGGCCTGAGGGTTTGCATTTGGGAAGCAGGCCAGTGAATTGATATTGCTAGTTCCAGTGCCACACTTTGAGTAGGGATGCGTATTTTATAATCCTGTGTAGTGCCAGGAGCACCTGAGGCAAGTGCTCTGTGGTTGGGTCAGACAGGTAAAGGAGGAGTCCTGAAGCCCTTGGTGGCTTTTCAGGTGTTTATTAATCTTTCTGCATCAGAGGTGACCAGGTACAGCGCAGGCAGGGGACACTGGGGCAGGGGGAGGGCCGGGCAGCTGGATGGCAGGCTTCCTAGTCCCTGAGAATCTTCTCTCTCTCTGGTGCTCTCTAGTGTCTCTTCTGCTCCTCTGTTCTGCCGGTGTCCCCTGACCCTGCCCTTTTAGGGCCTGTGTCTCAGCTCAGGTGTGCCCATCAATACATGCCCACACCCTACTTCAGGTGCCCTCCATCAGGCATGTGTATAGGACCACACGGGTCTATCATTGACACTAATGGCAGGAGGGCGGAGAAACCTGGTAATTTTCATAGACCCTACACCAGTTTGTGCAGATTACTAGGGGTTAGTGTGGTGAAATGGGAGGAGCATTAGATGACATAGTGAATGCTGGGATCAGCTACCTGTCCTCACGCATCTTGTCAAATCACCTTCACCTCTCTGGGCCTCATCTGTCACATGAGGATTGGGTGAGGTTTTAAAGTCTTGATTTTGTTCTGATTGTGTGCCTATACAGGAATTTCATTGTCTTATGAATTCCAGTTGAGGCAGAGCCCTTAAATTAGTTTAGATTTGAAGTGTTCATCCAGGTACAGCACATGGTAGTTTCTAACACAAGACACACCTCCTTGCTTAGCTAAAAGACAATCAAGGTCTATAACTTTTTTCACCAGAGAGTCTAAGGATTTTTTATTGGGCAGCTTTAGCAGTCGATCCTGCAATATCTTCAAGAGTCTGGGAGTGGTAATAGCCACGAGGCTTGTAAAAGCTAAGAGTCCATGACCTATACATGTGTTTACCCTTGCCTGTGCCCCTTCCTTTGTATAGTTCTAGGATGCAAATTTTCCTGGATTTGCTTATTAACCGGAGTCCAGGAAATGGGCCCTCGGGGTTAGGGCGTCTGATACAACAAAGGTTGAGTTTGTTTTAGAGAAATGGAAACACTGGAAATTAGGAAGGAGCTGTGATAGGCAAAACTATACTATCAGCACAGTGGAAAATCCAATAAATAGTCTGAAGTTACTCCCTCTCCACCCCCCTCCCCAGCAATGGCCTGAAGAATACAGAGGGAGATTATCTTGCCAGGTGATGCCTAAGCAGTAGAAGAAAGTGGCAGGGGAAGGGAGTTAAAGCATGAAGTCTTCAACCAAACTCTTGGGTGGAAGCTGTTTGTTGATGTCAGCTACTTCTTTACCTCATGAATTTGGTTTGCAGCTCTTCAGTATCTGTACAGGACCAGTCAGGTGGAGCCTTCTTTAGCAGAGAGATACGTACCCAGACTTTGGAGTCTCTGAAGTCTGAGGGCCACCTAGGGAGTGAGGAGGACCTGGTACAGCCCCTTCCAAGGAGATGTTTTGGATACCTGACCAAAAAGATTCAAGATCAGTATGAAATAATGATAATGATCCACTTAATCAAAGTGAAAATGAGGATTTCAAAAACAAATATAGACACATGGTTACAAACAAACTTAGCTTTTATTTTATTTTTAAAAAAAATTTATTATGTATACAAGAACGGGGGTACGGGCCAGAGGTGTGGGGTGTGTGTATGAGAGGATTCACCAGAGACAGAGCCGGGAACAGAACAGGCAGATCAACAGAAACACACTGCCAAGGGCAGCAGTGGGCAAGGCAGGAGAGGTCTGCTGCGCCATGTGGGTCCCCTCCCTGGCCGGGGATCGAACTCGTGCTGCAGTGGCTGCGGTCTGCTTCATTGTGTGTTGCTTAACCCACTGTGCCACCAGTAGTAAGGCCCCAAACTTAGCTTTTAAAATGAAAGGAAGCATGTGAAATTATTTTTTTTAATTTATTTATTATGCATACAAGCACTGGGGTACAGGCCAGAGATGAGGGGAGGTGAGAGAATCCACCAGACAGAGCAGGGGGCAGAACAGGCAGATGGACTGAAACACACTGCTGAGGGGAGCAGTGGGCACAGCAGGAGAGGTCTGCTATGCCATGTGGGTCCCCTCCCTGGCCGGCAGCAGGGATTGAACTCGTGCTGCAGTGGCTGCAGTTTGCTTCATAGTGCATTGCTTAACCCACTGCGCCACCAGGGAGGGCCCAGCCTTGAGTTGTAGGCAGCTATTTAAAAGATAAGAAAAAACTTTCATAGTATCTTATCCAGAGAAAACAACTTTGTCTGTTTAACAGATGAAAGAAAATTGAGGTCTTTATTTTTCTGTAATACTATTGATATTAAAGCTTATTAAAAAAACTTATTACAATTTTGTTAACTCTTACTGAGTTTGATCAAAGTTAAAATTTCCTTTTCCACAAATGTATAACTTCCCTTTCACATTCAAATTTTGTCCTAATTTACATTTAAATAATCAGCCTCACTTTAGAATTTTTCTTTTTCCTTATTATTCTAGTAGCCTTAATTACAGATATTATTTTGAATTCTTAGCCCTTAGAGACCTTAATTCCTGGTGAAAACTTAGAACCAGCAAGTAATAGCCAATTCTCTGTTAGACAAACATTCTTTAGATTGCAAAAGGTTCAAGTATCTTTAGTTCCTTTGTAATTGAAGCCAGAAGTAAATAAAACTGTTTAGTGATTACAATTTTATTATTTTATGTTGGAAATGATCTAAATGATCAATGAATTTCCATAATTTAACTTTAAATTACTTGATGGTTATAAGTTACCCAAACCCTTTCCCTCCTACCCCTCAAACTTTGGAAATGATTTCTAAGACCATAAACATAATTATTGCTGAAAATCTTTCCCCCACTTACATTTTTTTAATTCTTAATACTATTTTTATTGCAGACAGATTTTGTGATAGTAAAGATAACATGAGTTCATTAGATTAATAAACCTGGGTAAAATTAAGTTGTTTGCCTGTCAATTCTGAAAACATCAAACCAACAGACTTAACTTTCATGTACCAAAAGTTAATGAAAAATTTCATCTTAGTTTTTTTAACAATTTGAAAGTTTTAGGAAAATTTAAATTTTTTTCTGTAATACTATTTAAAAAACTTAATTATTAACTATTAAAAAAATTTAAATCTTAGGTCAATCAAAAATCAGTATCTGAGAATACCACCAAATTTACAGTTGCATACAGAACATACATGGGAACACACATAACAGGCAAGCAGACCCAAACATATAAGACTAACCATTGGAGAGGAGATTTAAAGATTTTCATTAGCCCAATTATCAAGTGATTCCCTGTGGCTAACCCTTGGCTCTCAGTTCAGTTTCAAGTTGGACCCAGTGCAGCATTCCCAGTGCAGAGTTCCCGTCTTCCCTACCTCAACACAATCACCCCTACTTTCCTCTTGCAACACCGAAGTGGTACGTTTGTTACAATCAGTGTCCTCACATTGACATACCACCTTCACTCAAAGCTATGGACTCACAGCTCACTAAAGCTGTGAGCGTTTACTTGCTGTTATATATTCTGTGGGTTTGGAAAAATGTATAAGGACATCTATCCCCCAGATGGGATCACACAGAGTAGTTTCACTGTCCTAAAAAGCCTCTGTTACCTACCTATTCATCCTTCCCTCCAAACCCCAGGCAACCACTGAGCTTTTTACTGTCCTCCATAGTTTTGCCTTTTCCAGAATGTCACATAGTTGGAATCATTTGATATGTAGGCTTTCCAGATTGGCTTCTTTTACTTAGAAATATGCATTTAAGGTTCTTCTGTGTCTTTTCGTGGCTTGATGGCTCATTTCTTTCTTGCACTGAATAACAGTTCATTGTCTGGGTATACCACATTTTATTCATTCATTTATTGAAGGACATTTTGATTGCTTCTAGATTGTGGTTGTTATGTGTAAGGCTGCTATAAACATATGCAGGTTTTGTATGGCCGTAAATTTTCAACTCACTTGGATCAAAGTCTTTAAATATTTTTCTCTTAAAAAAGTCTGTTTTGCTCTGTTTTTCTGTAAGATTTACTTAGCTTTATTTTCAAATGTTTTTAAGTTTTAAATTTCTATTATGTTGTTTAATTTCTAAGAACTTCTTTGTTGATTTGTCTTCTGAATATTCCTATTTTACAATATCCTGTTCACATTCATGGGAGTAATTTTTTCTTTTCTCTGAGAGAATATTGTTAATTTTATCCCCTAATCTCTCTCTGCATGGTTTCTGATTGCTCCAATTTGCTTTTTCCTTTGGCTTTTTTTTTCTTTTAAAAAGATTTTATTTATGCACACAAGAGCTGGGGTAGAGGCCAGAGGTGCAGGGAGTGAGAGGATTCACCAGAAACAGTGGGGAGAAGAACAGGCATATTGACTGAAATACACTGCTGAGGGGAGTAGTGGGCGAGGCAGGAGAGGCCTGCTGCGTCACGTGGGTCCCCTTCCTGGCAGGGGATTGAACTCACACTGCAGTGTCTGTGAAAGCCCCACAATGCAGTGCTCTACCCCTTGCACCACCAGGGAGGCCCCTTTAGGCTTCTTTTGTCTCTATCTTCCATGTCAGCCACTTTCTCAGATGCTCAGTGAACCTTTAGGTGATTCTTATGCAACTTAAGGTTTTAGAACACTGTCACCCTTAATCTCTTTGAAGTTTAATCATCCTGCTTGAGAGCCCACAGAGAAAAACAACATGCACTGCAGTATTTTCCCCCAGAAGAATGGAAGTTTTCTTTTTCCCAGTTAAAGGCTTGGCACTTTCCCTGAATGAAATGTAATATGACAGTAGCTTTAGAAATGTTTTCCCAAATTATTCAGTCTATGTTCCATCCCCTGGTAAGTTTATTTGTACTATCTTACAGTCCTACATCTTTGCCAATGCTCCTGTCATTCCTATTTAGGTTGGAGAGAAGCCTCAAGCTGGCCATTAGGAACTGACACTGACCTTAGCTGTCCTAACCTGCTGGGCAGATGTGAGTTGAGGCCAATGTCCTGGACCCAGAGCAGAAATTATAGCCCACTTGGGGGGAAAACACGCAGCAGGCCGGAAAGGCCCCTGTTCAAACCATCTTACAATTGTGCTGCTTCTCCAAACAGGAAGGCACACAGTTGTGTAGAAGTACTGAGGATGTGAAAGGGCAGCCGAGGGCATGGGGTGTGGAGAAAAAGGGGAAACCATTTCACACTTAAAAGGCGCTGTATTTTCTTTTCCAATGAAGATGTATTTTGTATTTCAACACTACTTAAAATTATCTTAATATGTGTTTGATTATATCATTTGTTTGCTCAAGAAAGTTTAGACTTTCTATCATTTGCTCTAGATGGAGTGGGTTTCAAATATATAAGTGTGATTTCAGAGTGAGGAGAAATAACAATCAAAGCTGTTTCCAAGTCTTAGAGCCTTGCTAGATCTGCCCATCACTTGATGTACACTTTCACTTTTCATTCTCAGAAAGTCCTAAGAGCTAGGTTTTGTCAAATTTCTTTTTTTCTTTTCTTCTCTCTCTCTCTTTCTTTCCCTCTTTATTTCTCTCTTTTTCTTTCTCTTTCTCTCTTTCTTTCTCTCTCTCTCTTTCTTTCTTTCTCTCTCTCTCTTTCTCTCTCTCTTTCTTTCCTTTCTTTCTTTCTTTCCTTTCTTTCTTTCTTTCTTTCTTTCTTTCTTTCTTTCTTTCTTTCTTTCTTTCTTTCTTTCTTTCTTTCTTTCTTTCTTTCT
>JAGFMF010011637.1:2377130-2414211 GCA_019455555.1 Galemys pyrenaicus
TCTTTCTTTCTTTCTTTCTTTCTTTCTTTCTTTCTTTCTTTCTTTCTTTCTTTCTTTCTTTCTTTCTTTCTTTCTTTCCTCTCTTTCTTTCTTTCTTTCCTCTCTTTCTTTCTTTCTTTCCTCTCTTTCTTTCTTTCTCTCTTTCTATCTTTCAGAATACAGAGATCTGGACAGTTCAGAATGTCACAATTTCACATGGCATCACATATAGTTAAGTAAAAAATTTCAGAGCCAGAATTTAAGTCCAGGCCTATAGATGACGCTGCAGCCTGCAATCTGGATGGTTATACCAGAAGACCCACATTGTAGCTTTTCACTCACTTGAATGAAGCTTTTCACAGGGTCCTACTAATAATTTAAACCCAGTGGAACCCAGATTTGAGCACAGTAGCAATCCTATTAGAATACCCTGTAAAGTTAGCTGTCAGGGTAGTGCTGTGTAACAAATCACTCCTAACCTCCGTGGTTTAAAATAATAATATTTAATCTCCAGGATCTGCAAGTTAATGGATGGCTCTGCTTCAAGCTGTGGTGCTGGAGGTGGGCTGGGTGTGAGCTGAACTTTTGTGTAGCCTTGGCTCCTCGCTCAGGCACTCATCATATCAGTTAATTCTGATTTAAGGGACAGCAGTTATGTGAAGAATTTTTTGTGTAACAATGGCAGAAATGCAAGAGGGCACCCTAACTGCACAGCCACATTTTATACCCCTATTTGTGTTGTGTCTGACCATTTCATTGTTCAAAGCAAGTCACTGGTCAAGTCTAAGTTAAAGGGCCAAGACTGCAAGAGCAGTGGTGAACAATTGGTGCTACTAAATCAACCTACTTCACCTGCCCAAATCTGCCATCTATCTGCACAGTGTGCCTGTAAATTAATGTGTGTATGTGTGCACATGCAGATGATGGATTTACTATTAAAAAAAAAGTTGTATGCACACTGTAAAAATATAGGTTCTAGTCCACTGGGAGAGGCAAACTAACAAACAAAAAAGATTAAAACAGGGGCCTCCCTGGTGGCGCAGTGGGTTAAGCAACGCACTATGAAGCAAACCGCAGCCACTGCAGCACGAGTTCGAGACCCACATGGCGCAGCAGACCTCTCCTGCTGTGCCCACTGCTCCCCTCAGCAGTGTACTTCTGTTGATCTGCCTGTTCTGCTCCCCGCTCTGTCTGTGGTGAATCCTCTCACCCCCCACACCTCTGGCCTGTACCCTAGTGCTTGTTTGCATAAATAAATAAATCTTTAAAAAAAAAGATTAAAACAACCATGAAAATGAATGTTAGATTTCTTTTACAAAAAGCAAAATGAGAAGAACAAATCAGAAACACATTGTGTGTGGGGTGGGGAGGTGATGGGATGAGGGCAGAAAGAGCACAAGGGACTGAGGTGATGGTGCACTGGTGAAATGGTGGTGGGAAATGGGGACCACAACTGATGTCAAATATGTATAAATAAAGGGAAAAAAGTTACAAAAAAAGAGAGATTTCTTCTACTCTGGACCTGAAGAATAGTTTTTCTAGGCTTCGGCATCTAATGCAAACCTCTAGACCAATTCAAATCATAGGAAAATATGATCAGGCACTATAGGACCATCACTTCCCACCTCCAGTGGGTTCCCTGGCATTCCTGGAAAGGTCTAGAATAGTTAACCTTGGCACATGGCAACTTAGAATGGAGAACCTTAGTAACCTCGCTTCTTTCCCCTGAACTTGGTTGTTGCTCTTTTGCTTTCTGCTCTGCCACCTCGTGGATATTTTGGGAACTGGGTCTTTTACGGTTTGCCCTGTGCGCTCACTCTGATTGATGTAGCTGCTGTTTTCCCAGAGAATGGTAGGGTGGGGAAGCACTTGACAGAAAATTCTTCCCATAAGAGTGACACAACCAAGTAACTGACTGGGCTCTTTCAGTTTTCCTCTAGTGTCCCTTTTGGGGACAACGTCCCCAAAGGTTCACCTGAAGCACATTTGAACAACCCCTGCCAGTATGACACCGAAGAGCTCTTTCTACCTGAGACCTTGAACCAGTGGGCTACAAAGCCGTAACTTTTTCCACTATCACCTCTTTAGTTCATCAAAAGTTACCTTTTCTTTTTAAATTAAAAATGTAATATGCACTTACTTAGAATTTATAGTCTAGTGAGGATCTAGATTTTTCAAAGTAAATAAAGAAATGTGCATATAATCGTGAGTACTATGAAATTAATATTTAATGTCATAAATATATATTCCTAAAATAAAATCATGCTCCTAGAATTTCTCAGTTATTGAAAACTCTGTAAAAACAGAAGGATGTTCACAGCTATAGTGTGTATAAAACCAAACATCTAATTTTGAGCAACTTGGCTAACAATGTGTGATTATTCTTCCTTGTTCATCATCTGTTCGAAGTGTCTTTATACCAAGAGAGTCGGTAAAACATTTAGGTTGATATCCATCACACAACCCTTAGCAGACAATTGACTAATAAGGAGGTAGGACATTGTTTTTTTCTGAGCCAACAATGGGACCACAGAAATATTAGCTCATTTCTCCAGGTTAAGAATTTTATCCCAGTACATGCTACATGCCTTCCAGACATTGTTATTTACAGTTTCTCTATATAATATTTGTAGTGATTTGAACTCAAAAGAATTCCAGCTTACTGAGGTTTTATTATCCTTATAAAGATGTCCTTTATTCTGGAGTAAAGTGACTTATAGTCTTAAAAATGGTACTGTAGGAGGGTCTTTTGGGACATAATGGGAAGGGCACTAGGCTTTGACTCTGCTTTGGCATCTATAATATGTGAATTTGGCCATGATTTCAACTCTCTGAGCTCCGCCTCCTTCTTTATAAAATGGAGAGGGATCATGGTGAATAACGTTTCATATTATACTTTATCTCTTATACTTTAACCACACCCATACCTTATGTATGAGAAGCTCCTTTTTACAGGGGAGGAAACTGAAGTTCACAAAGGGCAAATGATTTACTGAAGGTTAAGTTGCTAGAAAGTGGGGAAGCCAAGACAGAGCTCCCAAGTCAGCTGAAAAAAAAAAGTTCTCATTCTTCATGCCCCTTGTTCGTTTCCCTGTCTACTTCTGAAATGACAGGGAAGGTTAGATTGTTGAATGGGCTTTGGAAAGGATGTCATAAAAATGTACACAGAAGAGATGACTTCTCAGTGAAATAGTAGGGGCATGAACTGAGCCTACAGATAAATACTCACATGAGCACAGGATGCCAGAAAATCTCTGTAAGTGAAATGAACATCAGGTATGGCTTTCTCAGATTCAAGGTCTGAAAGTCATGTTACAGAGGAATAGTTTCCTTCCTCTGGATGAAAATTTCAGGGGTTCAGAGGAAAATATTTCAGTGGTTACACTAAAACCTCAGCTGCATCTAGCATCATAAGGTAAGCCCTGCTGGTGAAAGCACAAACAAGCCGTGGGCGGGCCTTGCCTTACTTCAAGGAGGCTGGCTCACTGTGGGAAGTTCATTCTGTACCAGGCAGAGAAGAGCCAAGGCAGGATGAAGAAATTATTTGTGTTTTTGCTCTTTCTCACCTTACTGGCTTTCTTAGGTGAGTTTCTGTGTTGATGTGATAAACTGGGATGGGTCTGTCTTATATTTTTAAAGTACTCATTTTCATTTCAAATAATATATAATGTAAAACAAAACTTTTTTAATTTTTCTAAGAATGAGCTCTTAGAGTTGCTATTGTCAGTCAGAGATAAAACATTTAAAAAACTCTAAATATTTGAGCACTGATTCTCAAAAATGCTGCTAAATTTTTTTTTCTTAAAACTTTTATTTTTGTAAAGATTTATTTATGCATACAAGAACTGGGGTGTAGGCCAGAGGTGTGGTGTGGGGGTGAGAGGATTCACCAGAGACAGAGTAGGGAGCAGAATAGACAGATCGACTGAAATACACTGCTGAGGGGAGCAGCGGCTGAGGCAGGAGAGGTCTACAGCACCATGTGGGTCACCTCCCTGGCCGGGGATTGAACTCATGCTACAGTGGCTGCAGAGAGCTTCTTAGTGCTGCCACTTAACCTCTTGTGCCACCAGGGAGGCCCAATGTTGATAAATTTTCAACTCTATCTTCTAGAGTGCACAGGAGATCATCAAAGTTTGATTTTGATTTTTAAATATCTTTTAGAGTTTGTGCATGGTTATCTTAAAACTGAGTAGAATTTTATTATCGTATTGTTTTCTTTGAGGAGTCGTGTGATTATCAAGTTGAACAAAATTTTATTGGGTATTTAACAGCAATAATTTTAACTTGATTTAGTGTGTTGGGTGTTAAAAATATCCCACCAAAGCAACCTTAAGGATGACAAACACACTGAACCGTTAATCGAAGAAAATGTTTTCAAAAACATTTATTAAATTAACACCCACTTTTAAAGGAATGACGCATTGTGAGAGGTGACTGTGTTTAAGATGTACAGCTTTTGCTCTGAGTTAACCATACTAGAAACAGTTTAGAATTTTTCTTTGAGTCCTCTGGAATGCCACAGTCTTTGGGACAGGTTGCTATGAAGGAACTTCTGTGTTTTGACTGAAATTGAATTTGTAAATCCTTTGTTGTGAAGTGGGGCGTGAACTTGTATACCTAAACCTCCCTTCTGCCCCTTCCTGACTTTTCCTTCAGGGGCCTCCCCGATTCTGCCTGAAAAACAGGCCAAACAGCTCCTGAGATCCAGGCGCCAGGACCGGCCAAGCAAACCCGGGTTCCCGGATGAGCCCATGTGGGTGAGTAGGGGCTCTGCTTCTTGGAAGGGAAAGTGTGATCAGTCGGATGTTCCTCCATTATGACGCCAAACTAGGTGCTGGCCCCAGCCCAGCATGGGTGCTAGGTCCAGTTCTGTGAGTCCCAGGTTGTAAGGTACAAGCCACCTCCTCCTTCTACCCAAGGCCTTTTTCCTCCAGGAGATGAAGCTCCACTCGCCAGGCACGATGCCCACAGCACAGTAAGTGCTCACTTAACCTTGCCCAGCAGGGCTTGGAAATGCTGCCTCGAGCAAAACAAAATATCATGAAACCAATTTTACCATAAGGTAATTGACATTAGCAAGAGTAAGTTCCTGTGGTATAGGTCATGAAGACATCACCAAACTTCTAAGTGAAGACCCCAAACACTTTTTTAAAAAAAGATTTTATTATGCATACAAGAGCTGGGGTACAGGCCAGAGTCCAGGGAGGTGAGAGGATTCACCACAGACAGAGTGGGGAGCAGAACAGGCAGACTGACTGAAACACACTGCTGAGGGGAGCAGCAGGCAAGGCAGGAGAGGTCTGCCGCGCCATGTGGGTCCCCTCCTTGGCCGGAAGCAGGGATCGAACTCGTGCTGCAGTGGCTGCGGTTTGCTTCATAGTGTGTTGCTTAACCTACTGCGCCACCAGGGAGGCCCCAAAGACCCCTGTTTATTTCAGTTCAGGGTCACACATGGGTGGCTGGACCTTATCAGGCAGCTTAGGGGGTAAGGTGGGACCCAACCTTGGAAGGACTCCCTTCCATCACAGGGTGCATGCATGCCCACACTCAGACTGGGGCAGCTGACATAACTCCTGCTTGCAAGGGGTCTCAGGAAGCTGAGGAAAACCACGTGGCTTCCCTGGAGGAAACCCATGCAGACACGGGGAGAAGATGCAAATCTCACATAGACAGCGGCCCTAGCCTAGAATGATTTCCCCCCTTGTCAACATTATAGTGAATTATATGATTCAAGGACCTGCTGTACTGAAAACAGGTCACCCTGGACGGTAGCCATGCCCTGAGGAGTTGCTCCCTTCTCCTCCCCCCTTGACTGTGTGATGAACTAGACCAGCATTCTTGGCCATTGGCCCTCTGTCTGGGTGGCAGAATTGGCCCCAACTATTTGTGAGGTTCTGACCCGACCCTGAGCCTCTGACTTTGGTCTTTGGTTTCAGTTATGCCCTGTGGGTTGGTGGGGTACATCCCCTTCCCCTTTCTGAATCAGGGTACCCTCCCCCACCTTCACGTGGTAACTTGCAGTCCATGCTATTATTCTGGCAGGTAGGCCCCAGGTGATGATGACCTGGAGGTCATTCTGTCCCTGGTGCAAGTCTGACATGTGGGGCATTTGTGCCTCAGCCAGGGGAAGGGACAGGCAAAGCTGGAATGTCTTGGTTGCTGCAGGGCTCACCCCCTGCCCATGTCAGCTGGGCGCCATGCTGGTTCTCTGTCACTGGCCTCCATGTCCAGAGGCTCTGCAGCAGCATTTGTCTTTACTCACTCCAGAATCATGTGGGTAATGTGATAATTTCATTGACCATGTGGCTTTGTGCAGTGATGAAGTGATCACGGGGTGCTGGCTCTGGGCCAGATTGGGTTTGCATCTCCCCAATTTCTAATTATGTGATTTTGAGAAGTTTCCTTGTATTTCTGCATCCAGACCCCTCATCTATAAAATGGAGATAAAAATAATTATTATTATGTGCACTACTATTATTGTCATTATCAGTAGTAGTGTAAAATGGTTACTGTAGGAAATTCAAGTAATTCACAGTAAGGCACTAAACACAATGCTCAGCAAACAGTAACTTGCTTTGGGTAGTCAGGGCCAGGCGGGCGAGGGGCCCAGCCGTGCAGACTGTTGCTTGGCTTCTGCTCACAGTCAGTGGCAGATCCAGAGAAGTCAGCACCCAGCTACTATACAGAGTGGTCTAGAGGCAGTCAGGGACTCCGGGCTCTCACGGGTGGATGCAGCCTTGTATTTTGCGAGGAGAAACCAGAAATGGCTCAGAGTATGGAAGCGCAGGGTAGAAGGGAGCTGGGAGGTGGGCAGGCGCGGGATCAGGCATGTTTGCATACCTTGGACGTTATCAGAAGTTCAGCACAGAACAATGGAAGGATTTTTCAGATGGTGGGGAGGTGTGCAGATTCGGGCTTTAGACACATGGTTCAAGAAGCAGTTGGAAGAGAAGAGGAACAGGGCTGGAATCTGGGGCCACTGATGCTCAGAGGTGGCAGAGGAAGAGGATCCACTAGAGGCTGAGAAGGAAGCAGGGGGATACTGGGGGATACTTAGAGACTTTGGAGTTTCCAGCACGGGAAGAGGGTTAGGAGGAGGCAGGTGGAGGCAGAAGGAGCAGGCATGAGAATGATAGGGAGCAGAATGTCAAGCAGTTATGGGGAGCAATCATCCCCGGGGAGCTCTGACGGGTCCCTCATGTTGTCTGGTGAGGCCACAGTTCCTCCAAAAAAGCTGCTCCCTCCAGGTGTTCAGGAGGTGGTCGCAGCCTCGGGGGTTTTGTCTTGCAGCCGGGCTCCTCTGAGCCTTTGCTCTGGCTGAAGGCACTTCAGGCATCAGCAGGATTCAAGGGTAGGCTGGGAACTGGGGCTCAGTTTCTGGCACCAGGACCCTTCCCATGTCAGGCTTCAGGGCCAGAGTCCCCCTACCTAGTGTCGGTGTGTCCTCCCCTTCCTGGCACTCCCTAGAGCCCCTTCCTGGCTTGTGGTCATCACCTGCCTCAAGCTGTGGCAACCTCTGTTTGCCTCTGACATTGTCATTTTCTGAATATCTGTTTTATTTCGCATCTGGTCATTTTTTATCGGCTTGACCACTATCCTCTTCAGCCTCCCGGGTCTGGTTTCTCTCTGACTCTTGCCTCAGAGTCTGCCGCTGATCCCACCCTCCACTTCCCACCCTTTCTGTGCACAGCACCGTCCTATGTGGCCCTCACCTAGACACCCTGAGGTCCAGAACCCTCTCCACTTAGCCACCTCTGGAAAAGTGACCGTGTGAGTGGAAATATGAGAGAAACAGACAGTAAGTGATTGGTGAGGATTGGTGAGTGTTCTCAACCGGTCCCCGCCCTGATCCTTAGGGCTATTTGGCAACGCCTGGAGACATTTGGGTTGTCACAGTTGAAGGGGAGGGGATGCTCCTGGCATCGAGTGGATTAAAGCCAGCTATGCCTATTAGCACCTCACAATGCTCAGGACAGGCCTGCAAGAAGAAAAATGACCTGGCCCTGTGTGTACACAGTGCCAGGTGAGGAAGCTGCCTGCAAATGCCAGCAGCCGCTGTCTCTTCCTCTGCTTCTCTCTGTGCATCTCCCACGCTCATCACAATTACACTCAATACACAAAGAACTGGCTAAAGCAATAAGTTCTGGTATGCTATTCTAGGAATGGGTTTTTTAACCTTGGCTGCATCCTGGGAACATTTGGGGGATCAGAAAATCCAGGCCTGGTCTGTTAGAGCGGCGGCCTAGGGGTCGAGTGAGTGTTAAATCCCACCCAGCCAGGACCATTGCTCAGCCAGCTGAGAACCGCCGAACCAGGCCTCTGGGAGAAACCCACCGCGTGTAGGGTCAGCTCAGTAATCCGGTTGGAGGCACAAAAACTCTCACCGTGGAACATTGAGGAGACATTTAAATGCCACACTGAGCAGTGTGGGGAGTCAGTGGAGAGTTGTCCAGGCAGTTCAGACAGAGAGAGTGAGAAGGTCAGGCGGTGCACACAAAGAGCTCTCCTTGCCAAGCATGACCCTGGACTAGACACCTTTGTCTGGGCGCCATGGCCACTGTGAGGATGCTGAGCCTCAGCTCCAGCCTGACTGAGACTCTGGCAAGGCGGTCCAGTGAGGGGCCTGGGAAGAGGAGGCTTGAAGGGCGAGCTTTGCCAGCAGCTAGTTGTGGACTTTGGACGTTGGGCAAGTCATTTCCTTTTTCCGGAGCCTAGTTTTCTCTGTGAAATTCAGTTTGGCTCTGAGTCTGGCCAGAAGGTTCATTCCAGGCCTCATCTTTAGAGTTCTGGAGAGAGCATCAGGAGTGACAAAGGTTTCCTGTCCAGGGGCTGGACAGAGGCCCACCGACCTGGCCAGGAGCACAGGCTGGAGGGTCTTTCTGAAACTTCCAGGCCCTCCCTCATCCTGCTGACCCTGCTGGTCCCACAGCCTACATTTACTGTTTGGCCTCTTCCCTCCCCTTGGTTGACTTTTCCTCTTTTATGGACTTCCTGAGAGCAAAATGAACAATACTGATCACGTGTCATGTAGAAAGAGGTGAATTAGGACCTCCTTGGGGGCCTAAGAGTTGGCACTGTCACCAGAGTGGCCTGGGTTCAGTCCCCGGCCAGGCAGGGGACCCACATGGCGCAGCAGCCTTCTCCTGCCTCGCCTGCTGCTCCCCTTAGTGTAGCCTGTTCTGCTCCACACTCTCTCTCTGGTAGGCCCCACCCCCTCTCACCGCTGGCCTGTACCTCACTTCTTCAATGTTTATTTTTGCATAGAATAAAAACAATTTAAAAAGAAAGGGGTGAATTGCTTCTTTTGATGGATAAGTAACAGCAAAATGTCTACGGTCCTGCACAGTGTGGGGTGGGTACACACCATGACCCTTGTTTGTTAGCAGGTGGCGACGAGGCTTTGAGGTTGAGCTCTGAGTGCAGGGGAAGTAGGGCCTGGAGGTTAGAACTAGCTATCGGAGGACCAAGGGGCTCAGAGCCTAAGCTCCCTTCCTTCTCTTTTTCTTTTGCCAAGACCACTTCCTACTCTTCTTTCTTTGTGCAAACCATCTGCTTAGGTGTCTTTTTGCTAGGGAAAAGGGAAGGCTGGAGGGGCCATCCTGTGTATCGCAAATATTGTGTGTGTTTGTGTGTATGAGGGTTTATATGTATGTGAGGGTATGAAGGTGTGTGTACATGTGGATATGTGTGTACATGTGTGCATATATGATTTGGAAAAGGACATGCAGAATAACTTTGTCAGAAGGTCAGGATTCCAGCTCCCTCCTTTCCACTCTTCACTTTGACTACCTGGAATGACAGCAGAAGGTCGTTCAGGTCAGGCTGGAAGGCCCAGCTGCCAGTAGTAGAGTTGGCTTTTGTTATGTGCTCAATGGGAGATGCCAAGGATTTTAGGCAGAGAAATGATGTGATTAGAGCTGCTTTACAGGAGCCATTTGGAGGTTTAGGACACAGTCACTTAGACACTGGTCTTCAGTACTGCTTTATGTGGGAAATGAGAAATGACATTTTGGACACATTAAATCACCTCCTTGCCATGTCCCAGGAGATGGACAGATGGACTGGGTCAAATGAGCAGAGGTGGCCTCTGGGAGTGCATGTGACCCAAGCTGCTGAACTTTGACACATGTGTCGTCTCTAACTCAAAATGACCAAGAGATGACTGGTCGGGTTATTTCATTTTGATTCTCCTGTCTCAGAGGCTGGGCAAAAAGCCCAAACAAATAAAAACCCCAACAGAACCAAACCAAACCAAAATCAAAACCAACCTCAAACAAACAAAACTCCCCAAACCCACACCTTTGACAGAGGGGAAAGACCCCTGACGAGGGCAAATGAAAAGTGTTTGGGGGAGGTATTGACAATTTAAAATGAAAACGAGTTCGAAGATTCAATTTCCTCTCCCTGTGACTATCTATTAAGCAATGTTTAATCATCTTGATACTTGGCTTAAATATGGGCAGATGTTGGTTTCTGTGGAATTCCAGGCTCTCTAAAAGAGGTTCAGATGAGCTGTGCCACATGCGAGGGGCTGGAGGGTTTAAACATTGGGGATCCTGCCAGTTTGGGGCAATGACTGTTCTTTTCTTTTTTTTTTTTCTTTTAAAGATTTATTTATTTATGCATACAAGAGCTGGGGTACAGGCCAGAGTCACGGGAGATGAGAGAATTCACCAGAGACAGCGGGGAGCAGAACAGGCAAACTAACTGAAACACACTGCTGAGGGGAGCAGCGGGCGAGGAAGGAGAGGTCTGCTGTGCCATGTGGGTCCCTCCCTGGCCGGCAGCAGGGATCGAACTCATGCTGCAGTGGCTGCAGTTTGCTTCATAGTGTGTTGCTTAACCCACTGCGTCACCAGGGAGGCCCACGACTGTTCTTTTCTGACTGTGGTGGGAGGGACAAAATGCCCTTGAGGAGATTGCTCTGCATTGAGGGGGGGGATCTCCTATGTCACCTCCCCTTGAGCAGGGGAGGTGGGGGTGGGAGTGTGAGGAAGACCAGGAGAGAGACAGATGGCTCTGGGTAAGCAAGAAAGAGGGCTTTGAAAGTATGGAGGCGGCAAGAGGGGTGGGGTAAGGGGATTGGAAAGGTTGGGGGAGAGGATGAAAGGCCCAGGTGGGCTTGTGAAGGGGGGTAGAAAGCACAGTCGCCCTAAGAAGGGCACACCACTGTGCAGTTCCCTGCCTTGGGGAAGAGCTGAGGCCTTGGTTTTATGGTAACACCTGACCTTGAGCTTGATGTCGTTTTCTGCTTTGTGCTGCCATTACCCTCTGCAGCTGTGACACTGCTCTAAGGGGCTTGAGCAGCCAGCCTATCTCGAGTCTGGGTCCCCAGGCATGGGATTGGGCACTTAACTAAATGCTCCTTATACTATTTCCGTTTCTACCTTTGCTTCTCTCGGGAGAATTCTTGCAGGACACAACTCCACCAAGGAAACTGGAAGTTATTTCAAAGAAATCTGAATTTCTTTTCTATTGCCCCACTTACCTTCATTAAATTTCTCTTAATCTCTGTAAATTTTAGGGAAGAAATTATTTTCCAGCTGCTGGAACTATGACAATTCTTTAAAAAGATGACATCCAGGCCAAAAGGATGCGTTCTGTGATAGTGTTTGTAAGTGCTTGCCTGCCCTGGGAATAAGCTTTCTGCTTGGGCCTGTGTTCTTGTAAGGGATATTCTTGGGCAAGTATAAATCATATGAGCTTCCTTGTGAGTAGTCTCTAAACTACGCTTTCATGTTTAGTGCCTTGACAAACGGGTATAGAAGTTCCATTAGCCTTTGCCTCCCCATGCTCTCAAAGACCCCTTGGGAGAAAATGAGCTGTAAAGGGTGCACGCCCCGATGTGCCTTCTCTCTGGGCTCAGCCTTCTAGTGTCACAGTGTAGTTAGACCTGAGCCTCCCTCCTGCCTCTGGGAGCACCTTGCTTTTTCTAATAAGCAAAATAATTCACCCAGATGTCCACGGGCCTCTCATTCCATGCAGACATCACAGGAAGGATTTTGCCTTCTTGGATAAAGTCCCCTCCTTTGATCGATTGACTGTTCACTTTATGATTCTCAGCTCAGACCAGGTTCTGCTGGAGGTTTAATTTCATGATCTCATCACTCCAGTGCTGTCATAAAGGACCACTTCCAATTTTTACTCTAATTATAGAGAAATTATTTACTTAAATCGTCACCCTCGGCATTACACACGGACGCAGATATTGGCCTTTGTTTTGCTTTCATTCTTTTCCTCTTGAAGTCAGGCATCTGAAAAAATGAGAACTTCTTTCCATCTAGGCTGTCTTTCTTGATCCAGGAACATTTGAGATTATCATTAGTGCTGGGTCATTTCTAACTCAGCCAACGCAATTGTTGAATTTGTGGTTTTCAGCAGATTTCAGCTTGGCTTTTCATCTTTGACTAATGATTGCTTTTAGGCCTCTGTGGCGTATTCACTTTCCTAACATTTTCAATAAATAGTGAAATGTCATGGAAACCAGGGCTTGTTTCTTTCTCCCTCTATGTGTGTACTTCTTTTGGTTGTTTCTCTTCAATGATGATTCCAGCTGCCATTTAGGAGTGTGAAATAGACATGACTCCTTGATGCTGGGCTGTGCTTTGGGCACGGGCCATTATAGTGAGCAGATGGGGTGCACTTTGGACATGGGCCATTGTAATGAGCAGATGGACACCGATGTCAAGGAACCTTCTAAGGAGGATTTGGTAAGATTCTGGAGAATGAACATCATTTTGTGTCTTCATTTACTCATTTGTATATTTCGCAACTGAGTTTTATTGAGGTCTTGAGTTTTATTGAGGTCCTACTATGTACCAGGCACTAAGCCATACAGTAGCTATACCTTGGGAAACTGGATGTTTGCTGAAGGACAGGGAATAAATGAGTTTGAAGCCTTTGGCTGGATCCACCATCGTCCAGTAAAGTGCCAAAATGACCAACACAAAGGGAAAGAGGAGAGGCACCTGATACAACTTCTCCGGTCCTTCCAGAAAACAGACAGTTGGACCTTTGGCCGCATACATGTGAGTGTACAAGAAAGGTGGTATTGTAGGCAGTAAGGGGATGGGTACTGTTCAAGAAGGAGTGCCCCCCACACATTACCATGGCGAAACTGAGCGTCTATAATGTCACCCAGTAAATAGTTGGCATTGTTGTAAACACACAAGGGTGAGATTCTTGCCAAGAGAATTAGTGTCCGTCTTGAGCCAAGATGGCTTCCTGAAGCATGTGAGTGAAAATGATCAAAACACAAGGAAGCCAAAGAGAAAAATGCTTGGGTTCAGTTGAAGCGCCAGCCTGCTCCTCCCAGAGCAGCACTTTGTGAGAGAGGGAATGGGAAGGCGCTGAGCTGCTGGAACTCTTTCCTTAGGAAGTCATGGCATGACAGATGTGGAAAAACAAAAGATTTCTCAACTATGAAGATAAAAATGAGTAAGGACGCAAATGAGCACATAACTATAGAAGTTGTGCAAATGCTGTTTGTCAGTGGGGACACTCACTGACATCCCCGTGGATCTCATCAGAAAGGTCTTTCAGTATCTGGAAGTTGTGCCTTCTGCAAACAGACACAAGTTTTCCCAAATCCCAATTTCTTCCTGAAAGCTCGGTTTTTGGCATTTAGCAACACACAGTGTCAGTGTTTTCCTTGAAGTGACAGGTGCACATAAGACACAGTTCAGCCCTGAACACCAGCAGTCCCCAGGGCGTTTCCTGGATGGTCTTTTCTTTTTTCTTTGTTATATTTTATATATATTTTACATTATTTTTCATTTTTGTAGTGTGTATTACTCATCCCTGTGAAATTCCCATCACCCATTCCCCCGTGCACCATCACCATAGTCCTTTCTGCTCTTCTCACCCATTTTGTTCCTTCTCCCTCCTCCTCCCCTAGGGAGTGTCTCAGACTTATTGTCTGTTGATTTTGATTTTTAATTTATTGTAATTGATTTCCCCCCTTAGTCCCTTGTTTCCTCTACATTCCTCCTGTAAGTGACACCATCCAGTATTTTTCCTTTTCTTTCTGGCTTATTTCGCTCAGCATAATCCCTTCCAGCTCCTCCTGGAGGGTCTTTTCATTGTCCTGGTCTTGCAGCAGATTCTGTGTCTGCTGCTTCCCTTGGGTTACTTCCTATAGCAGCTTGTTCTGTGACAAAACAGGCATTTTAAGAACGTTTTAGTCTTATTTTTTTAAAAAAGATTTATTTATTTATGCATACAAGCACTGGGGTACAGACCAGAGGTGTGGGGGGTGAGAGGATTCACCAGAGACAGAGCGGGGAGCAGAACAGGCAGATCAACTGAAGTACACTGCTGAGGGGAGCAGCGGGCACAGCAGGAGAGGTCTGCCNCGCCATGTGGGTCCCCTCCCTGGCTGGCAGCGGGGATCGAACTCGTGCTGCAGTGGCTGCGGTTTGCTTCATAGTACGTTGCTTTACCCATTGCGCCACCAGGGAGGCCCAGACGTTTTAGTCTTATTTTTTAACTCAAGTTAAATGGTGAGCGTGGTACGACGAGGATGGTCGACACCACTGCCTTGACCTTGGCTGCCGTGTCAGCTTCACCCGCCAGCTCACATGGTGAGAGGGCAGATGGGGCCGCATATTCTCTTCACTATAGATCTGAACTTGTGGAGCCCAGAGGGGAGTGCAGACCCCACTTTGGGGAGCTCTACTTTAGTCTTTCGTTCCAGAGCCATTTCCAGATGGTTTCCTGTGGGCCAGTTCCTGGGAGAGACACTTAACTCAAGGCCTGCTCAGAACTTTCTTATCTAATAGTGACCAAAATGACTGAGGAGAGTTTATTCAGGAGACTTTTTCAGAGGTGTGTTGGGATGAAGGTAAACCAAGGGGAAATAGAGAAGACTCAGGCTTTGTTTCTTTATCCTCCATATCTGAGTAAAATCACACTCAGAGACTAGTATAGGATGTCTGTGATAGCCGGACACCCAGGCGGGAGGGCAGGGCTGCTCCTGGTGATGTGATCAGTGCGGGGAAGGTAGGTCCTTTCAGACAGGGGGTGTTGGCGCAGGTCTGATGAGAGCAGTGACCCCCTTGGCATTGTGTGTACAGGTCACTCTGTCAGGAGGGAGCAGAGCTAGCTGGGGGTGGTGTGGGGTGGGGTAGGAGAAACGGGAGGCAGAGTGAGGAACGAACGGGTGAGGAGGCTGAGAGAGCTTGGGTGGAGCTGGTGAAGACCAGGCCTACAGAAGTGGCAGAGATGGAGGCCGTGCATTTGGGAACTCTGCAGGAGAGACTCGAAGTCCTGACAGTCTTATGTTTGAGGGAGACTCTGATGGGCCCTTCGGACTTGGGTTCCTATGTTGATAGAGGTGCTGGTCACAGAGATGGGCAGCAGAGGACGCCCAGATACTTTCCCTTGTGGACACATAGAAATGGATTGTGATTGACCTGTTTTGTTTTTTTTAAAAGATTTATTTATTTATGCACACAAGAGCTGGGATACAGGCCAGAGTTGTGGGAGGTGAGAGAAATCACCAGAGACAGAGCGGGGAGCAGAACAGGCAGAATGACTGAAACACACTGCTGAGGGGAGCAGTGGGCGAGGCAGGAGAGGCATTCCACGCCATGTGGGTCCCCTCCCTAGCCAGCGACAGGGAACCAACTTGTACTGCTGTGCAGCGGATAGTTCACAGTGTGGCGCTCAACCCACTGAGCCACCAGGAAGGCCCTGATTGACCTGTTTTTAAGGTTCATCATAGTAGTTTCTACTTTTTGGCAATGGTGAAAAATGTTACTGTGTGCGAGGTTTTTTTTTTTTTTTTTTAGAGTTTTATTTATTGATGCATACAAAAACTGGGGTACAGGCCAGAGGAGTGGGGAGTGAGAGGATTCACCAGAGACAGAGTGGGGAGCACAACAGGCAGTTCTACTGAAACACACTGCTGAGGGTAGCAGCGGGTGAGGCAGGCGAGGTCTGCGTGCCTGTGGGTCAGCTCCCTGGCTAGGGATTGAACTCATGCTGCAGTGGCTACAGATAGTATCATAGTGCCGAGACTTAACCCCTTGGACCACCAGGGAGACCCCTGTGTGCAAAGTTTTGCATGAGCATAACCTTTCATTTCTCTTGGGTATGTAACTAGGAGTATAATTTCTGAGTTACGTGGCAAATCTCACTTAAACATTCTGAGAAACTGCCAGAATGTCCTTACAAAATGCCCCTGTAGTCCTAGTAATATCTTTACAGTCTATTGTTTGATGGCATAGCAACTCCAGCTTTCTTACAGTTACCTCTTGTCTTAAGATTTTGTCATAAATACATACAATCATAAATATATTGTTTAATTATGCATGTTTTGAGCTTTATAAAAATGGTGTCACTATAAATGTTATCTCTGTGGCAATGTGCTTAAGACTCTCACATGTTTTTTCATGCAGTTAGAGTTCATTCATGTTCATTGCTGCCTAATATTCTACCCCACCATAATCGATTTATCCCTCCTCCTGTCGCTGAATGTTTGGCATAGCTCCAGGTTTTGCTATTGTTGCTTTATGCTGCTGTGAACCCAACATTTACTGCTGCTGCAAACATTCCAACATAGATCTTTTGATGGAAAGCTTTCTTTTGTTCTCAGTGACCAGCAGTTTCAACATGGGCTAGGAACTTGTCATAAATGCAAAATCCCCACCCAAGATCTACTGAGTTAGAGACTCTGGGAGTAGAGCCCAAAAACCTGTTTTCCCAAACTTTCCAGGTGATTCTGATGCTGATAAACAATGAGTGCACTTTCTGGATCGCAGAAACCAAATGCTTTCCTAGAAGGTTGCGCTGAGTTATTCTCTGGTAACTGTGTGTATGAGTTTCCATGGATACAAACTCTCTCAGCTGTTAGGGTTGTCACGTTTTTTATAATTTTGTCCTTGGAGGGGGTTGATGACTGGTCTTCCCTACTGAGTCGCGGTCATGGTGGCTTCTGCCACCGCTTGCACTGAGTCTCAGAACCACAACCACACCACACGCCGGCAGCATGACTGCCAGTGTGTAAAGGCCTCTCTCCAGCGTGCGTTTGTCTTGACAGGAGTACATGCACCACCTGCTCCGCCTGGAGCAGCGAGCTGAGGAGCAGTCCCTGGAGCACTGGCTGAACCCCCACTGCAAGCCTCACTGCAACAGGAACGTGGTCCATCCCGTGTAAGGGGCTGTGACCCACCCTGTAAGTGCCTTCTTCCAGTGCCTTCTTCTTAAGACCGCTGTCTTAAGACAGCAGTGGGCAGCACGGGTCTGGGCTCAGAGACCTCCTAGCTCATGTGTTAGGGGGCCAGCTGCTTAGGGGGCCTGTGGGTTTGGGAGTGGCAAGATTGAGGTGGGCAAAATGGGAGGGAGCCAGGTTGAGAGGAACATGGAGGGGGTGACTCATCAAGAGGTCCCAAATAGGCAATGGAAGTGACCCCACCTGCCCGCCAAAGGTCACTCTGGAATGTGAATGTGAGAAGTGTGTGTGTCTCCCCAGGCAGGTTTATTGTCCATGGGGGTGACCAGAGTCGTCCATCACTGCCACTGTCGGCAGGACCAGCACTGTCTTTCTGTCTTCCCAAACCTGCTGGCCTGGGAATCTGATAGTGCTATTATTGCTTTGTGCTGCTGTGAACCCACACAGGAACGCTCCCTTTAGAGCACTGCTCTTTAGAAATTCGGGGTGCAGGCACATCTGTTCTCTCATGTGCTCCTCTTACCACCCCCTGTCAGTGCCCTCCCTTTGCTGCTGGGTATAAAATGGGTCTTGCTGTGAGTGGGTGAGGAGGCCCGGCTCCTGCAAAGCACAGGATTCCTGGAGGCCTTACTCCAGGCCCATTGACATTAGCACAAGGAAGTCGGGAGGGATATGTTGGCTTGGAAGTGGGAGGCAGAACTCTCAAATCCTAAGTCTCTTGGAAAAAAAAAAAATGTCCAACTTCTCTCTCAGTTTCCTCATCTTTAACATGAGGATAGTGAGAGTTCCGCCCTCATATGCTGGTTCTGAGCACCAAGAAGTCAATTATGGAAGTTAGCGCTGTCCCCTCCATACCAGGAGGTGCTCAGGAAGTGACCTCCAGGGCTGCCACTCCCTCCACCTGCTCCCTCACCCTCTCCTCCTTCCCACATTTTTCTTTATCAAGGGGTCCTCTCTAACCTGGACTTTATTTTCCTGCTCTTTTCCAGCAGCCATTTGGATAAACGCTGGCCGGGATAATGTTGCAACAAGATGGGGCTGTATCTCTGGTTTGTCTTTCACCCGCAGAAATGGACATCCCCCGACTCTGTGAATAGTGGGCTTGGCAAAGGGAGCCCTGGGGTCTTACGGCAAATGCACCTGCTGCTTCACTTGCCTAGTCTTTATAACCCACTAAAACCAAATAGCTTAAAATGTAGATCCCCAGGCCCCAATGGCATTCTACCAGTTGGAAAAGTGGGCAGGAGAATCGAACCTGGGCCCATGGAGTGGGACCTGCAGGACAGGAGCGGGCCAGGCTGCCTGCCCCAACGGCTTTAGGGAGTCTTGTACAGGATAGAGAAGCATACCTGTTGGAGCCAGAGTTACAGGGTCTATCGGTTACAGAGAGACAGAGGTTTCCTCCCCCTCTCTTTTTCTGCCCTAATAAACATTGCTGTGAAATGTGCTTTCTGTGGTGTCTCCTTTCCTTGCAAGAAGAGAAGCAGAGCTTTCCCTTCCTTGCTTTGTAGCTCCAGCACCAGAAAACTTACTGTCCTTCGAATGAATGAATGTGTAAAAATACAAAGGCCCAGTTATTTTTTCACAAGGGTCATTTTTTTAGTAAAGAATTATTCCAACTCCGGACATAGAGCCATAACTCATCCCCAGGGGCATGTTCTCTTCCAGCCAAGGAGTGAGTTCAGCAAAGCAGGTTGCCCCTCTGCATTCTTGGGTCTCTCATTAGCCCATAACCCCTAGGATCTGATGTTGAACTTTCAAAGACCAACAAAATCAGATATGAGGAGGGCAAGGGAAGGTGGGCTGAACTGTCCTGGGGAGAGTGTAGCATCAAAAAATAGATAAGGAGGGAGGCCCATTAGGCTGGCCCAGGGATAAAGTTATGGAGCTTCTCAGCAATAATACACCCTGTGGGCCGAATCCTGCCCATAGGATTCGGGGTTTTAGACAGTACCTCATCTGATCATCACACCTACTCTCTGTAGTAGCCGTGTTCATTTCCCACCTGTGAGGAGACAGAGATGGATGGGATTTAGTTGTTCTCTATACCGGCTGTAACAATGACTAGAAACTTAGTGGCTTCAAACAGTACACATTTATTGTCTTATCTTCTGGATAAGAAGTGGGCTGATATTGGGGTGTCCTCAGGGCTGTGTTCCTCTTTGGGGGTGAATCTGTTTCCTTGCCTTTTCCAGCTTTTTGAGGCTGCCCCCCCTTCTTAGCTCGAGTCTCCCATTGTCCATCTTCAGTGCCGGCGATGACTGTCTCTTCTGTTACCTTCTTCTCCTTTGTGATTTTACGGGGCCCATTTGGATAACCCAGGGCGAGCTTCCCATCAGTTAACTCCAAGCTGAGCTCTAAACTGTAATCTGCATGACGACCTAAGGTAACACATTCAGAGGCGCCAGTGATGAGGATGGGAGTGGGGGATCATATCCCAACTGCCAGAGGCAGGTTATTTATGGTCACAGCTAGAGGGCAGAGCAGCTGGGATATGGACTTTGGAAACCCCTTGCTACCGGGACCCCAAACACTGCACCAGTGCTGGAAATCGGAAACCCTTCTCTCTTGATTAAGTGCTTTTCTCAGCTGAGCTCCTTGAAGGCTCAGGATGTATTCTTTTTTTTTTTTTAAAGATTTATTTATGCATACAAGCACTGGGGTACAGGCCAGAGGTGTGGGGGGTGAGAGGATTCACCACAGAGCGGGGAGCAGAACAGGCAGATCAACAGAAGCACACTGCTGAGGGGAGCAGCGGGCACAGCGGGAGAGGTCTGCTGTGCCATGTGGGTCCCCTCCCTGGCCGGCAGCAGGGATCGAACTCGTGCTGTAGTGGCTGAGGTTTGCTTCACAGTGTGTTGCTTAACCCATTGCGCCACCAGGGACGCCCTCAGGATGTATTCTTGATGGGGCACATTAGTGCACACCTCACCAGTGCCAGACCCATCTGGTACAGAGATTTGGCCAGGAGGTGTGGAATGGCAGCAGTCAGACTCTCCTGCTCAGTTCACCATGCTACCTGGTTTTCCAGCTTCTTGGGGTGTTTCCTGAGAAGGTAGGAGCTGAATGTGTATGTGCGGTCCAGAATGCAAGGGAATGACACTAATAGGTCACAAAAGAGAGAGGAAAGAAGTAGAATTCAACCTAAAGCAGATCCACAGGGAGTCGGGGCCTTGTCCATGCAGCGGAGGGGCTCCCTGGAGTCTTTAAGAGCCCTGGTCATGGCTCACATCTCCTGGTGAACAGAGGAGCTTCTGCATCTGTCCACAAAAAGCCTGGTTTTCAGCGTCTTCCCCTTGACACTGAACAGCATCCTCCCCGGAACCCACAGGCAAAGGGGCTAGAACTCTGCATTCACAGTGAGCTCACAGCACCCTCACCTCCCCGACTCACAACAGCTCCTTAGAAGGCCGGTGGGTGAGAGTCAGAACTACAGCACAGCCTTGACAGCAGCGAGTGCGGAGGGTCAGAATCCAGGCTAGGAGCCAGACTGCATTCGAGTCCTCGTTCCACCACTGTGTGGTTGTGTGCCCTTGGGCAAACTGATTAACCTCTCTGGTCTCATCTCCCTTGTCTGTGAAATGGAAAAAATAATAATAGTAGTACTTAGTCCAAATGTTATTGTGATAATTCCTTTAATGAATGAGCACTCCAAAAAGTAACTATTACTATTAATACATTCTTGGGCATTATTTTATTAATTAAGATAAAGTCTCCCTTTTAATCTTGGGAAATCGTGGAGAATATTTGGGGGGCCCAGAGTACAGAAGAGCTGCTTCCTTACTTGAAGGAGAGTTGCCATCTTTACATTATTGAATCTTCCGGTGAACATGATCTGACTCCATTTATTTAGGCCTTTTTTTTTTTGGCACGCAAATTTTCATGGTTGCTTTATTTATAATAGTTAAAAACTGAGAACAGCCAGATGTCCTCTACCAGTTGAATGGTTTATAAGCTGGTGCTTCCAAACCATGGAGCACTACTTAGCAATAAAAAGGAACAGGCTCTGGGCCATCAAACAACTTGGATGGATCTTAGGAGAATTATGGGGAATGAAAAAAGCCAATCCTCCAAATTACATGTTTGTGATTTCACTGATGCAACATTTTGCTTTTTTATTTAGGCCTTTTTGAGTAATGTTCATCATTAACATTTTATAATTTTCTTTGTAAAGATCATGCATATCATGCATGGTATTATTTCTAGGTACTTTGTAGGATTTTACAATTATAACTGGAATTTTCTTTTTAAAAATATGCATACCAGAGCTGGGGTGCAGGCCAGAGGTGTAGGGGGTGAGAGGGTCCATCAGAGCCAGAGTGGGGAGCAGAACATGGGTCTACTGAAATACACTGCTGAGGGGAGCTGTGAGTGAGACAGGAGGGATCAGCTGTGCCATGTGGGTCAGCTCCTTTGCTGGGGGTTGAACTTGTGCTGCAGAGGCTGCCAATAACTTCATTGTGCTGTGACTTAACCCCTTGTACTGCCAGGGAAGACCCCAGTCCTGTGTTTAAAGGTAATAAACATGATTGTGATAGTCTTTTGGTAGAAAGCTATTATCTGTTCTTAGTTTGAAAAAAATTATAAAGCTGTATTTAAATATTTGAGTGTGTTCATTGAAATGGCTGACTCATATTATCACTAATATAATAATGATACTCTTTTCTGATGTTAAATCACCCTTAAATTCCTGAGCTTGTGTGCTTATCAGGGAAGGCTTTCTGGAGGAGCCATCTTCAGTGACTATGAACGAATTAGCTTTACAAAGGAGAAGAAACATGGGCATGAAAGGAGGGAAGGGTGAGGATGTTGATGGTGAGAGTTGTTGCAGGTAGCGGTAGCAGCAAGTGCAAAGGTCCTGAGGTGGGGAAGAAATTGCTTTATTCTAGGAGTTTCCAAAAAGCCTGTGTAGCCTCACCTCTGAAGAGTGAGGGGAGAGAGTCTGTGGTGAAGATGTATGTAGGTCTTATATAGCCTAGTTAGTCCCCTCAAAACCTGTAATCTCATCTGCTAGAAAACCAATCACCACTTCAGACATTTTTTAAAAACCGATTTAAATTTGACAACTGATTTTTTGGTGTATGGTTCGGTTTTCATGTAGCTGAAATTCTTTCTCTCTCAATTAAATGTGGGCTCTGATGTTTCGCTATCCTGGCCATATTAAGATTCTTTCTTATGATTTAGTGGGTATCAAAGAGCATTCATTCTCAAAGTGTGCCCCACCCCCCAGGCCAGCAGGGAACTTGTTGGACATGCAAATTCCCAGGCCCCACTTAGACCTTCTGAATCATAAATGTGGGAGTGAAGGTCCAGCAGTCTGAGTGGTAGCCAACCCTCCAAGTGAGTCTCATGCTCCCAGGAGTTTGAGAACCACTGGACTGGAGCTTTCTGGAGTTTTCTGATGGGGAGAGAACCCATGCTGACAGCTAAGAGGAATCTCCTTCACTTATTTCCCCCAAAAAACTACTATGGGCACCTGCAGCATGCCTTGTACCACTGGAGACCCTGGAGATCCAGACCTTAACAAGTCATGCAAGGCTGATTAAAAAAAATTGTCAATTTCATATAAACCACTTTATCTTAGGTATACAATTAAGTGGCATTTCATACATTCACAATGTTGTGCAGTTATCACCACTAATGCCAGAAGATTTCATTATCCCAGAGTGAAACTACCTATTAAGCAGTCACTCCCCATTTCTCCTTCCCTCTAGTCTCTGACAACTATTAGCTTTCTATCTCTATGGATTTATCAACACTGGTCATTTGCTCTGCATTGACTGACACAATTTGTGACCTTTTGTGTCTGTTTTTTTCACTTAGCATAGGTTTTTAAGAGTTATCCATGTTTTGCCCATGCCAGCATTCCATTCCTTTTTTATGGCTAAGTCATATTCCATTGTATTGATAGATCTCATTTTGTTAACTCATTCATCTATTGATGGACATTTATGTTGTTTCCCTTTTTAGCTATTGTGCACAGTACTGCTCTGAATATTCATGTACATGTTTTGGTTTGAACCCTTATTTTCAGCAGTTCCTTTGGCTATATAACTTGGAGTTGAATTGCAGGATCAAATGGTAATTCTGTATGTAACTTTTAAGGAACCACCAAATTGTTTTCCATAGTAGCTGTACCAGTTTCCATTCTCATCAGCAACAGAGAAGGGTTTTAATTTCTCCATGTCCTTATCAACACTTGTTATTTTCCATTGTTTTTGGTTACAGCCACCTACTGAGTATGAAGGGGTGTCATATTATGGTTTTGATTGTATTTCTCTCATGACTAATAATGTTTAACATCTTTTCATGTGCATATGGGCCATTTGCACATCTTTGGAGAAATGTTTATTTAAATCCTTTACCCATTTAAAAAAATTTTTTTTTAATTGAGAAGGGCTGGTGTGTTTGTGATGGCCAAGAACAGAGGTCACTAAGGGTGGAAACTCAAACAAGTTATGGTACATCTCCTGCCTCAGTTTCCTCTTTTAAAACAGGGATAATAATAGAGCCTATGGTAAAAGATTAAATGACCTGCTGTGTGTAAAGCACTTGGAACTCTGGCATATGGTAGGCTGGTGCTGTGTAATAAGTAGCCTTGTTAGACACGAGACGAGACTAACAATAGTAACTAAACAAGAAATGAACAGAGATTAATAACTTCTGGGAAGAAAATAAAATAGTGATGCAACAGAGAGTAACTGGAAAGCTATTTTAGGTTGGGTGGACAAGGAAGGCTCTTCGGAGGAGGTGACACTTGAGCTGACACTGGAATGACAGGAAGGAGCCAACTGCATGAAGATTCATGTACAGGAAGAGCATTCCAGGGTGAGGGAACGGCCAGGGCGATGGTCTAAAGAAAGGAACAATCCTGGCCAGCTCCAGGAATGGCCTGAGAGAAGGGCAGGACTGCTGGGCTTTCCCTTGTATGGGGGTCCAGGCTGGAAGTGACTATTTGAAAGGGTGAGCTCTGGAGGTAGGAAACCTGGGTGTCCAGGTTTATACACATTAACTGGGACACTTGGGACAGTTACTTAGTCCATTTGGAAAAACCCTCTTTTTCTCATAAGTGCTGCTGATTATAGCTACTTTATGGTGCTGGTCTGAACCTCAAACGGGGTAACATACAGTGGGGGCCCCTATATTTTAGATGGTATGAATCACTTGAGTGGGGCATAGGGGAAGCTCAGTTATAGTTTAGCTAATTCCCTTGTATTGGCCAAAAAAGAGCATGGGTGCTAGAAAATACCTCTTCTCATGTGTGAGAGTAGAGAACATGTCGTGGGTCTTTCTACCTCAGTGTTGTGGGTCATGCTTCTTAGCCTCTCCCAGCTTCCTGGGCCTCTCTCCCAGCTTCCTGGGCCTCTCTCCCAGCTTCCTGGGCTTGACTGAACACCTTTGTGCCAGGCACAAGACCTGAAAAACTCTGACACAGTCTGCCATGGAGGAGCTTGATGTCACCTTCACAAAACTTCTTTCCGGGGAGGCGGGAGGACAGCCCTCTCACTGGCACTGTAGCAGTGCTTTGTCCTTAGTGGGGAGAGGAGGCATGGGGAAGAGCTGGGGCGTGGGGTCCCGGTCTCTCCTTACCAGTGGCAGGCTCTAGGCAGCCCAAGGCGCTGGCTGGGACCCTCCAAGGTCAGAGTGCCTGGGCCTACGCTGGGCCTGCCACTCAGCGTTCTCCTGCCTCTCTCATCTGAGTTTCCTCATCTGAGAAGTGGAGGTAACAGTAGTGCTTACCTCACAGGTGTAGTTAGGGCTCAGTAGAGGTCATCTTAGCTTAGGTAAAGAGCCAGAAGAGTGCCCAGCTGGTATGTGAGCTGTAAATAGTTGCTTATTGAAATGAATAAAATCCACAAAAACATAGTGTTGAGACCTGAACCTGTCATCTGAGAGCTACAGCTTCTGCTTGCAAATCTGTGTATTGGGGCCTTGATGGGGCCCTGTGAGATCATGTCTCAGGCCCTGAGTGCCTGGCACAAAGGAGTCTCCACAGACGCCCCTTCCTCCCTGACAGCATGTACTTCTGGGATGCTGGTGGCCTTTCCCTCAGCTCCTCAAGGCCGGAGCAACAGGCATTGCTGACGTTCAGAAGGTCCTCAGAAATCGGTGCTCTCAGGAATTGGTAGAGATGAAATTGGACATGGTGTGTGTGTGCATGAATGTGAGGGCCCATTTCTGTACGTCTCTGTGTGTTACAATGTGTATAGCTTTGTGTGGGCGCGCGCGCACGCACGCGCGTGTATCCGGGCAGGCAATGGAGACACGCATGGACCACCCCCACGAGCCCACACAGATAGTGGAAGGAACGCTTTTTCCAAGCGGTGGTGGGGCGAGAGGCTGAGAGGACCCGGACGGCCACTAGGGGTCAGTGTGTCTCCGCCATACGTGCTGAGAGCCCCTTACCTGATTGGTGCCCGCGCCCGCTGACAGTTCCTGACAGTTGCAACATCTCCTGCTTAACATTAGGGGAAAAAAATTAATTCATGTATTTTACTCCGTAGTAGAAAAGGGAGCCCAGACAACCAAAATAACAAGCCGAGACTCCCTGCAGGAAAATGCAGAAGATGGTTAAACCGTCCCTTCCTTGGCATTTCTGGGCGGAAGGAATAAGAATTCAATTGTGGTTTCTGCTCTGGTTATCTTGGTGCCGCCAAGGGTGCCACAGGGAAAAATCTGCTGAATTCTTCCTTTTCTATTTTCTGCTTGGGCGAGGAGGAGGAGGGCGTTAATGCTGTCTGGCCGTTCAATGAAACTGAGATGGATGGTAATGGGGTGTGTTAGCAAACAAGGGAAGGAAATAAAGTGTCATATGTTCTGGAGGGTGAACTTCTCTCCGGAGACAGATTGGCAGGATTCTACTGTGGAGACACTTTGATGAAAAAACAAAAACAAAAACAAATAAACAACAACAAAAAACAAACAAAACAACATCCCCCCAAATGCTGCATAATCTCATTTTTCTGTCTCTCTCTCCCCTCTCCCCTTTCTGGTGCCTCTTGGGTGAGACATAAATCCAGTCTTATCCTGGCACATGGCTAACAAGCACTGGGGTACAGGCCAGAGGTGTGGGGGGGTGAGAGGATTCACCACAGAGAGTGGGAGCAGAACAGGCAGATCAACAGAAGCACACTGCTGAGGGGAGCAGCGGGCACAGCAGGAGAGGTCTGCCGCACCATGTGGGTCCCCTCCCTGGCCGGCAGCAGGGATCGAACTCGAGCTGCAGTTTGCTTCATCGTGCTTTGCTTTACCCACTGCGCCACCAGGGAGGCCCTAGTTATTTCTTTGTCTCAGTCTAAGTCTGGAGGTACAGATAGCTTCAGAACTCAGAGGTAGGCATCACAATGTCACAGCTACCTGCCTGCTCCCAAGCCTTGTCTTCAAACTGTCACCATCCAGCCTCAAACCTCCAGGCCATAGACCTTATGATCTGAAGCTGGCGGGTGACTGGTACTTTTGCACGGGCAGAGAAGCCCCTCACCTGCACCTTTGTCACCCCGGTCCATGGCACTGTCTCTAAGTCCTTCTGCAGAGACCCGAGACTCCTAGCACCTCACAGCCCTCCTATGCCTCTGTCCTTTTTGCAGACCCAGATCGAGCCTCTCTGAACAGTGTGCTCTTTGTAGGCCTGGCTGTTATCTCTTTTTTTGAATGCCCAAAACCTGCGGCACCTGGCACGTTGTTAGTAGGTATCTAATGTATGTTTGTGAGTGAATAAACAACGTTATCCTGAGCACCTCTGCTAGAAATAATAACGGCCAATGTTTATCGAACACATTCCCTCTCCTAAATGTTTTGTGTGCTTTCTCTCCTTTAATCTTTACACCATACCCCTGAGTTAGGGACTAGCACGCAGTTAGCATCATCGTCTCTGTTTTAGATTTGGATGTTGAGTCTTGGATGGGGAAGCTGATTTTCCCACAGCCACAGAACCTGGTAGCTGCCCAGCAGGGATGCAGCCCCAGTGCTGGGTGCAAATGGAACCTCCCTGCTGGCATGGGCCACTCCCCAACTCATCCCAACAATGCCTTTCATGCTTGCTAAGCACCTATTGTAAACCACCTGTGCTCCTTGAGGCCCCGGGCCATGCTGGCAGCTCCTCTGTAGCCCTCAAGAGAGAAAAGACCAAATCAGGGCAGGTTCCTGAGATCCCTGGAAGCAGGCCCTGGGGACTGGCATTGGTTGGAGTGAATGGATCGTGCTGGAGCCTGACTTCTAGTCAAGCTGGAGCCAGTCTGCCTGCAGTCAAATTCCAGCCCTGCCACTTACTAACTGGGTCCATCAATTTAGCCCTTTGGTCCTTGGTTTCCTTATTTGCAAAATGGGCGTAATAGTAGCAGCCACCTTCTGGAACTGCAACTGTTGTGATGATTAAATGAGATAAGATGTTGGTGTTGAATGTATTTGGGACAAATATCCACTAAGCGTTAGTGGTTCGCATTTGAGACACTGGACACAGAAGCTGTACTCTTTGCTGCTACTTCTGGATTTTGTGTGTCCCTGCACAGCTCATCAAATGTCTGTGGGCCTCACAGCTCCTTTTTTTCATTTTAAAAGTAGTCATTCCATTAAAAACAAACAATACACCAAACTAACCACATTGCACCCTTGAGATGACAGGGGAAGGCAAACACTCGGCATTCCGCCTTAGCCATCCACTTCATGTCACTTATTAACGACGTATAAATCAACAAAGGATGCCCATATAAGGCCTGGTATTTGATACATTTGGTGCATGGCTGCTTTGGGTGGACACACGCTCACAATTAATGAAGCCAGCCGGCTTCTCCGGATGGATATAAATACTCTAGGAAGAGAAATCCAAGACCAAAGGCTCAGGACACCCGCCGTGGCACCAGCTCATGCTCTTCCTGTACGTGATGCGGCGTGACTCGATACTGACTCCTTCCTGAGAGTTGGGTGGACCCACTGCGGCCACATTTTTGTCAGCGTTCCCAGTGGGGTCACCAGATACCATGTTCTCTAAGACCAGGAGGCATACAAACTATTGCCTTTTCATCAGAAGGGCTGTGGGAGGAGGAGTGTGGGTTAGCGGGTATTCAGACTGCTTGGGAGCGATCCTTGTAGTTGCCCTTCCGCTTCCAAATGTTTCTGGAGCACTTGCTATGCTCTCGTTTTGTATGGGGGTGCTGGTGGGTCCCTGAAGTGCTGTCAGACTGAGCATTGTGAGGGAGAAGGCCAGCATCTTTGGTGTTAATGTGGGGACATAGGGGTGGCAGCCCAGAGGAGAGCTGTCAGCTGAGGGTGAGGGGTCAGCAGGAGGAGGCCAAGGTGGCCAGGCAGAGAGAGGCAGTACCCTGTTTCAAGCTTGTGCTAACCTTGCAGTGGAGAAGAACTAGAGGGGAGCCCTGAAGATCTGGGGTGAAGAGATAACGGAGTGGAAGAGTGAGATGAACCTGCAGAAGTGGGGCGGGCAGCTCATACAGCCTAGATAGACACAGAAAGGACTTGAGGACTCACCATAGGGCGATAGTGTAGAGCTGGAGGATTTTAAGCAGGAAAATAAGGTAGTAAGACTTAAAAAATATCTTGCTTGTAGCTGTGATGTGGATTGGAGAGGACTAGAGAGAAGCAAAGCTCACTGTGGGAGTCCATTCAGGACCCTCTAAAGTAGGTTGAGGGGGAGATGTGGGTGGTCTGGAGTAGTGTGGGGGAGGGGAGTGTGGGTGCTGAAGTTTATTGATTCCACAAATATTTAGATGATAACATTGGATGTGGGGTTGGGTAACTAGGATGTTGGGGGACAAGTCATAAAGGCTCCCAGATTATGAGTTTAAGTAAAGAAGTAGATGGTAGAGGCAGGACGTGTGTACAGTTTGGACATGCTGAGGTTGAGGTTCTGCAGAGATGTCCCAGGGGACATTGGGCAGGAGCTAGGCTGGACTGGTATTATAGACTGGGAGTCACTGACTTGGAGGGCATGGAAAGCTCTGGCATGGATGAGGTAGCCCAATGGCTCAGCCCTGGACTGGAGAAAGTGAAGGGCGCCCATGGAGTTGTAGAGGTGGCACAGGAAGACTATGTGTGGGTTGTGCTCTCCTGAAGTACAACCTGGCAATAGTGCGTATGACCAATATCAAGTGGCAAAACATTTTTTGTATCTTTCTGACTCTGAAGATGGCAGAGGGAAGATTTAGGAACCAGACCATCTGACTCAAGAGTCCATGAACTTGACCCTCTAGCCACCTGGCTCAGTGGGTTGGTGTGTTCACCCATGTTGCCTGTTTAATGGCGAACCCTCAATGGATAACATCACGATTTTGTGATTTGCTGCGGGGGAGGGTCCAGGTGTAGTCATCACAAGGTCTGAGCCTGAAGAATGTTAATGTTCAAGTTTTCTTATCCTTTGTTTAGAGGTTCCCCCCCTACCCAGATTTTGGTGCCAATAACTAAATAAGTATTCCCAGAAAAATAAAACAACGGTAAAAGCAACCAGCCTCATACCTTAAAAAGGAAAAATAAAAACCAATGAAAATAAAGCATTGTTACCTGATAGTAACTGGGCTGTCTGAGGCTTCTGTCTAGCCCCAGAGTCCTGCTCCTTCTGTTGAAAGGAAAGTACTAAGAATTCAGCATTCACTCATGTCTAGATCTCACTTTAATTGTGAATCAAATGGCAAAATGATAGCAAGAAATAACATCACATCTTCTTTTTCCCTTTGCTAGGCTGTTGTAAGGATCACACTCAAATAAATCTTGATCACAGGGCTTCTTGTGAATAGCAAAGTGTGAAACATAGATAACCAATTTTTGCAAACTAGAGGTAATGAGATGCTTGTCAAAAGCAGGATAATAGGGGTCTCCCTGGTGGCGCAGTGGGTTAAGCAACGCACTATGAAGTGGACCGCAGCCACTGCAGCACGAGTTCTATCCCTGCTGCCGGCCAGGGAGGGGACCCACATGGCAAGGCAGACCTCTTCTGCTTTGCCCACTGCTGCCCTCGGCAGTGTATTTCTGTTGATCTGCCTGTTCTGTTCTCCACTCTGGTGAATCCTCTCACCTCCTGCATGTCTTGCCTGTACCTCAGTTCTTGTATGCATAAATAAATAAATAAATCTTAAAAATAAAAGCAGGATAATAGCACACCCTGAAAAGGCATGGAGGAACTAATGACAAAGACTCTCATTAGAAGTCCTGATGGCAGGGCCTGCCCTGGTGGTGTGTTAAACAACGCACTATGAAGCAAACCACAGCCACTGCAGCAAGAGTTTGATCCCTGCCTCCGGCCAGGGAAGGGACCCCCATGGCAAGGCAGAACTCTCCTGCCTCGCCTGCTGCTGCCCTCAGCGGGGTATTTCAGTCAAATCTGCCTACTCTGTCTCTGATGAATCCTCTTACCCCCCGTACTTCTGGCCTGTAATCCAGTTCTTACATGAATAAAAAAATAAATCTTTAAAAAAAAAAAAGAAGTCCTGATAGCAGCGGCACAGGAGCAAGCGCTCAGGGACACTTGTGGCAAGGACAAATAAATGAGACTTGAAATGAGCGCCATGATTGCAAATATAACATAAAGAATACCGATGTGGCCACAGAGAAAGAAAAAAAAAAAAAAGACTCAGACTCCTATTTCCGTTGTGCATTTCTCCGGCGAGGAGCCCATGTGGGCACAGGGAGATGCTGCCGCTTTGCCCCACGCAGCTGCAGGACCTCGGCAGGCCCCTGACGTTGCTGAGCCTCTTTTTCCTCTGCTGGCATTCAGGGTGGTGAGGATTAGGTGAAATAACACCACCAAGTGCTCAGCACGGTGCGGGACTCCTGGGAATCCCTCAGTCAATATTAGCTGCTATTATTAGTGGTGGAAGGACCTGTTTTAAAGTGAGCCCGCCCGTTGCTGCCTGACAGATGTTGACTTGTGTTTCTCGCTCTCCACTGAGACACTGGAAGGATGGCTCGGCTTGGGAGGTGGCGAATTAAATCTCCCTCCGAGATTGGCACTCCTGTGGGTCCTTTTTGGGTGCCCTTGCAGCCTCCCTCTACGTCCAGCCGGTTCTTGAGGTTGAGTCTTTCAGGCAGGACTTGAAAATTGTGCTTTCATGGAGGAGGTGCCAGATACAAGAAGGTAGCTGGTTGCTTCCCTTCAAAATAAAACTGGTCATTGCGAACAGAGTGTCCATAAGATGACCCGACCGACTCACAGAACCCCCAGTGGCCACAAGTGCGGGTGTTCCATTTTGAGGGCGATGGCAGACTGTCTCCCTCCCACCCCATCTGCCACCTCCCCCACCCTGGCATGTTATCTATGGAGATTGGAAAACATTATCAAAACAGGCCCCCTCTGTTCCTGAAGTCATGGAAGAATACTCGTGTGATAAATTTATAGGGTCACTGGGAGACCCTCTAATTTTCTGGGAAATGACAAGGCGTCTGTGGCCATGTTGTGTAAAATTTTCTCTTTTATACCGGAGTTACATGCCATGGACTATTTACCCGGAGTCTGAGGGTGTATTTACCATTCAGGCAACATCTCAACCGTCAAAGAAATGTACTCAGAGTAGGATGTGTTGGGTGTCTCGCCTTTCTAAAAATGACACTCGGCTTGTTCTCCCTTTTTTAATAAATCTTTTTAAGCGTTATGTTCACAGTGCAAATAACTCAGGAAGGACATGGGTAGGGAGTCAAAGTTTACATCAGGGCAACCTTCTTGTTTGGAAACGAGGTACAGCCCAGCAGTTTTGCCCAGGAGGAAGGCTGCCTAGATTTCGGAGTCCCTCGGCAGCCCTGGTCCAGAGGGATTAGTGACCTATTGATGTCCGAGGAAGCCCCTCACGCGTTTGAAGCCGCCTTCAGAACACACACAGACACCGCACACTATGGAGAAGCTGCCTCCAAAGTCAACAGCTGAAAGAATGCTTTGGGATTGAAGAACATGTCGTTCCTAATTTAGAACCCACTCATATTTCGTGGGTTCTGACATTAACATTGAACTTGAACATAAAGTTCTGGCAAAACACACTTTTCTGATTCAAACTCCATCTACGGGAGCCTGGGAAGGTGTCTGGGAAGGTCCTGTTTGAGGATTCCAGTGTGAATGACAGGACCAGACGGCTGCCATTTCCCTTGAAATCCATGTGGCTCTCAGAATTGACCAGCAGAGAGGTGGCAGTCAGGCTGTGGAAAAGTGCATTGAGGTTTCACTGACCTGAAGACATTTAAAAATTAGTTTGAATTCCTCTGCCAGGTCCTGACAGTCCATGAATCTTACAGTTTGTTTTTGGTCTGATAACAGATCCCCAAGAAGAGTCTCTGGTAAGCACAGTGGGCATAAGGTCACCTCCCCGGCACACGAGCACAGCCACCCTCGGGCCCGTGTGCATCGTTATCACCGGGTCTTGGGCCTGGGTTGACTCTGTCTGGTCTCGCGCCCTCCCCCAGGGGGAGATGGTCCAGCTGCTTTGCACTGACTGGTGCCTCTGAGCTTGCAGCTCTCATGGCTTGAGGTTGGGGTTGAGTGACCCCATCTCCCGGCCCCTATGGTCTTTCTAAATTCTCCAGTCATGTCACTTCTAGACTCGAGATCCCTCAGCAGCAGCTTGAAGTGCCCAGAACTCAACTCACCTTGCTCTGTCCCGGCTGCACCCCGCTGTCTCACGCCCTGGTGTCGTTTCTCGCTGCTCCTCATATACGATCTTCCAGCCCTGCTGAACCACCTTTGTGCCCCTGATCACCATCCCCTCTCTGATTTCTCTGTCCTCATCCTTGTTTTGTGTTAGTGAAGATGCCACCAGAAATACCCTCTTGTGAATGGAGAATCAGTGAATAGTGGCTGGGTGGGTGAATGGAAGAATTTCACTCTTTTCATGCCACCCCCAAAGGCATCGGGAACTGATCCAGTTGTGGTTCTCATCAATTCCCGTATTGACGAGATCCACTTTGTGTATGCTAAATTTGCATTCACCAAGTTCTGGGTACAGTCAACGGTCCCTGGGGGTATAGAAGAGAAGGGAGTGAAGATTGATGGCACTCACAGGTACTAACAATGGGGAGGTTCTCATGCTAATAGCTTGGGCTTTTGGGAAGTGGGAGGTTATTTTTTTTTTTTTAAAGATTTATTTATTTATGCATACAAGCACTGGGGTACAGACCAGAGGTGTGGGGGGCGGTGAGAGGATTCACCACATAGAGCGGGGAGCAGAACGGGCAGATCAACGGAAGTACACTGCTGAGGGGAGCAGTGGGCACAGCAGGAGAGGTCTGCTGCGCCATGTGGGTCCCCTCCCCGGCCGGCAGCAGGGATCGAACTTGTGCTGCAGTGGCTGCGGTTTGCTTCACAGTGCGTTGCTTAACCTACTGCGCCACCAGGGAGGCCCCGAAGTGGGAGGTTATTGATGGGAAAACACAAGGTGTTAGAAGACAGTACAGAACATAATCCTTCAACATAACTCCTCAGGTTTACAGTAAAGTCACCAACCCACAAATCACCACTGGAATTGTATTTCTTATAGAAGAAATGATAAAGGAGCCTCGTCCCAAGTGGCTCATGACTTTCCTAGGATAACACCAATGGGTAGGACTGGAGACAGGAACTCACAAGTTATGGAATTGGGGGTTTGGGCTATGGGTTATATGTATTTATCTTTTCACTGGACTGTGAGCTACTTGGGGGACAGGAAGTGTGACTTATTGACCTCTAACATAGCACCTTGCAAATAGCACACAGGACTCAGTGAGTAGTTGTTGGATGGGAAGAAGGATGAATAGGAGGATGGATGGATGGATGGATGGGTGGATGATGGATGAATGGGAGAATACATGAATAGATAAGACTTGAGCCACTAGATTGTCAGACCTGCACCAGCCCTGTTGCTCCCGTGCAGGAAAATGTGAGTGTCAATAAATACTCATTAAATACATGGACTCATTTTATCATATAGTAAATTTTATTATTTTACCATATAAGCTGTGGCCGCTGCCCTGGTGGGACAATTTGCACAAATATCCAATAAGAATTACTCGAGGGAAAGCCCACAAATCCAGATCAGTGCAGAAGAAAGGGCTGCCCCAACCCCCACCATCTACCCTTTCTCCTGCAACTAGAGAATGCCAGCATCCAGCTGTTGGGAAGTACTCTCTGTTTGAGTCTGCCAAGTCACCCAGAGAGTTTGCATTCAAATTTGGGGGCCATTTCCAAGGCTCTAGGATGTTCTGTTGGTATAAAATCTACAGCTCTCCAGGGACTCCTCAAGTCACATCTGATATTGTAGGAAAAGTTCCCTAACACGAAGGAAATTTTGCACTCTGTACCCCCTCCTCTTTTCCAACCACCCACTATTCACCACCCGCCACCCTATTTACCATTTGATACTTCAGAGTTGCCCAGGGACTGGAGAGGATGGATTTTGTTTTATATCCTACAGCTGTTGTGAAGCTAGAGCAACCCTACATATTTAAAATAGTAAAATAACTTTCAGAAAAGGGATATTTTTATGTCAGTATTTGAAGATCTGGAGTTTGCTGTGCTGTTTATTGACCCATCTCTGAAAAATAAACAAGTGAAATGTGAAGGCTTTATCCTACACCCAGTACCCCTGTGCATGTGCTTAAGAGCGGCTTAGGGAGAATATAGTGCCTACCTGCTTTCTGGACCCAATTATGCACCCAGAAATGGGGGAGGGACCTCATTTCCTGGAGTGAGAAAACAGGGCCTGAGAGTCCCTCCACCCTTCCCTTTCTGCCTGGTCCTGGGCTGGCCCTCAATCTACCACCCCCAAGAAACAAGAATCTAAAACCTTTGCAAGAGGGCGATTTCACAGTCTCTCTAGGAGTCCTTTTTCATGGTCCAATAAGCCCTTACAGTCATGAAGTCGTTTCTTGGTCTGACCTATAGCTCTTATGCTGCATTAAACCATGCTGATCTTAAAAGTGGAGTTTCCTGGATGGCACCTATCACGGGCTTTCCTGGGGCCAAGGAAGGTAAATGAGCTGCCTTTAAAGGCCCATTTCAGAGGAAATCTGTCTTCCTCTGTCTACTGGCTGTGTGTTCCTGCTGCTGGGTCCTTTGATGATTTCCTTGGTCGCCAGGGATGCCTGCCCCTCGGTAGGGAGTCCAGCCCAATTCCGCAGTGTCCTGGGGCTGGTCTGGTAGGCGAGGTTCAGATGAGACTTGCTGCCCTGTATTCCAGGCCTAAACCCTCCTTGGGGGCCAGTGCTTAAAGGGGTCTTAACTTTGTTCTTTAATTGCTTTACTAACCCACCGGCTCCATCTCACTCTTCACGCTCCTGTTTAGGACACCCCAGCTTGGGAGGGAGCTCAGCACCCCCCTGACTCCACAGAAGGTACTCCCCCTCTTCTAACCACCATGGGTCTCCTTTCTAGTTTTGTGTTTTTTTTTAAAGATGTTTTTTATTTATGCATGCATGCAAGAACTGGGGTACAGGCCAGAGGTATGGAGGGGGTGAGAGGATTTACCAGAGACAGAGTGGGGAGCAGAACAGGTGGATCGACAGAAATACACTGCTGAGGGGAGCAGCGGGCGAGACAGGAGAGGTCTGCTGCACATATGGGTCGCCTCTTGGCCGGGGGGCGGCAGGAATTGAACTCACGCTGCAGCAGCTGCATTCTGCCCCATAGTGCGCTGCTCAACCCAGTGCGCCACCAGGGAGGTCCTCCTTTCTAGTCTTGAATGAAACTTCTAGACCTGAGAGTCCTTGCATTGTAGCTGCAGGCAGTCGACAGGCAAGGGATATTTGTGAATGGAGATATTAATGAATGAATGGGATACTGCGTTACTGAGTACCAGACGAGACATGTTGGCATTTTGGGTTTTCGGTGGCTTCCCCGTTTAGCAGTGGGTTTTCTGCTCCCATTAACTGAGATCACAAAGCACAGTTAGTAAGCAGCGTGTGTGCCAGTAACCTGGGGGAGACCCGACTGGGAATCCGGGAAAGAGTTTGGCTTTGGCACTCAGCCGTGAACCTGGCAGGACTCAGGCGAGGAGACAAAATCACCTCTTGTATTGGTGGCATCTGCTCCAAGGTGCTTTTATGACCCCACCTTTAGGGTCCTGTAAACTCTTGTATCTGCGCTCCTCTAAGCCCCTACCTCTGTCTCCAGCCGAACAGAACCGAGCTGAGGAGAGCAGTGTGAGTTCAGAGTCCTTTGAACTGAGAGGTCAGCTTGCTTTCCTGGAATTCCTAACCAGGGCAGTGTTATAAACATAAAGTCTGCATCTCCCTGTCCTCCCTGACAAAGGAGCTCCCGGAGCTTGGAAGTCTGGCTTCCAGAAAGAAATGTAATAATGTAAACGACCGGACTGCAGGGGTGGACACTGTTTTACAAGGGCCATGAATAATCAACGAGTTTGGTAACTGATTGTCCCAGGAACCAGCTCCATATGGTAACAGGGCATTTCAACAAAAGAAGCTTGTCTGTTTAACATTTCTATTAGTAACACAGTAACTCTCCTCTGGCAGTACCCTGGCCTTCCAGATCAGAGGCGACCCTGCGGTCTGTTTCTCAGGAAGCCCATGGGCTGGGAATGGTTGACCCTCCCCCAAACCTCACGTGGGAGCACCTGGGATCTCAGTTCCCAACACCTTCAAAAAGCAAAACTCCCCATCAGCCACAGGTTCTCAGACTAAACGACATTCCCAAAGTCGCCAGAGTACAAATTGCAAATCAGCGAAATAACAAGTTAAGGAACTGATGAAATAATACATCTTCCTACTTGCTTTCTACTTAACAATGCTAATTATTTATAGTTTATGATGGATGAGTCTCCTCAGCATTTCCCAGTTTGAAAAACAAAATAAAATACAGTGGGCACATCTTGACTTTCTTCCTCTCTCTCTCTCTCTCTCTCTCTCTCTCTCTTTTTCTCTTTCTCCTTCCTTCCTTCCTTCCTTCCTTCCTTCCTTCCTTCCTTCCTTCCTTCCTTCCTTCCTTCCTTCCTTCCTTCCTTCCTTCCT
>JAGFMF010011637.1:2414363-2433587 GCA_019455555.1 Galemys pyrenaicus
TTCCTTCCTTCCTTCCTTCCTTCCTTCCTTCCTTCCTTCCTTCCTTCCTTCCTTCCTTCCTTCCTTCCTTCCTTCCTTCCTTCCTTCCTTCCTTCCTCTATATTTGACATCAATTGTGGTCCCCATGGAGTCCCCACCACCATTTTGTTACAGGGCAGGTAGAGGGACACCCCAGAGCCCCCAAACCTGCTCTCTCTAAATGGGGTCTGCCGTCCGCCGCATCAAGACAAACATATAAGGTCTTTAATGGAAAGGAACTTTAATACATTGTGGAACAATATAGAAAGGACAAAGAATATAGTTACTAAGTTAAGCATCCAAAGTTACCCATCTCCTTGAGGGTAAAGGTCCAGCCAAAAAGGATTGACCCAAAGCAAGGCCCAAAAGCCTTGGAGACCCATAGAAAAGGGTCAGAAATAGTCAGACAAATATGGGAGGAAAAGAACAAAATCAACAAAATCAAGATGAACGCTGCCACCCATGGGTCTCTCACCCACATCTGTTCTAATCAGTCCAAGACCAAGAAGCAAGCGCAGTTTCTTCACATGTCCCTTTGCTCCACGTGCCTCCTCCAGGTCTCCTTGCTGCTCTCCATCCTGCTTCCTTCTTCCTCCCTTTCTTCATCTCCTCTTTCCAGCATCTTTTATCCCTGCTTAGCTCCACCCTAGTTAGGGCGGGACCAGAATCCTGGAACTTTCCTTTTCCTGGGGACCACCCTGTTACAATTTCACCAGTGCACCATCACCTCAGTCCCTTGTGCTCTTTCTGCCCTCCACCCATTCCCTCCTGCCTCCCCACAAAGTGTCACCAATTTGTCCTTGTCTTTTTTGTTGTTGTTATTTTTTTTTCAATTGTTATTATTCTTTTCCTTGGTTGCTTATTTTGTTCCTTTATATTCCTCCTAGGAGTGAAACCATTTGGTATTTTTCTTTTGCCTTCTGACATCTTGATTTTCTTGCCTTTGAAAGTGTTTTCAACTTCTTTTCCCCCACTCTGACTTTTCTTCTCTCCCAGGAAACAGGATGAGGCCCTACCTAAGAGCATATGACTGCTCTCTCTTCAGGTTTGCATGAATTCCAACAGGCTCTCCTTTATAGCCTGAAGGTCACCATTGAGTTTTCAGGCCTCTGAGAAGTTGTCTTTTCTGTTAGTAAGTCTTCATCATCTGAGTTTCACTCTGCTTATTCTTGGGCCCCAGGAAACCAGGTGACCTTGCTAACAAACTAGCATGTGTCTTTTAATGGTGTATCTCATCATCTTTTCCTTTGTGACTTGGCCACCAGGAAACTCAGTGAAACTTTTTGATCAAGTGCATACATTTTCTTCCATTTAAGTATTTGATTAGACTTTTGGTGCCTAGAGTTGAATCACATAGAACTTACAAAGTTTCCAAGAGTGCTTGTTGTCATGCTGCTACCAGATTAATATGGAAGACAATGAAACTATTGGGAGAGTCAGCCCATTCCTAGGCTCTCACCTCTTTTTAGGCAGGGAGAAGAAAGGCCATGCTGCCTAGGCACTAAGAAAGACGTGTCCCGAGTAGACACTTCAGAAGTGGCTCTGGCTGATGGAAAAGAAGGAACCCTTCTCTCAGAGAGCAGAGAAGGGGAGTACTGGAGAGCAGCTCTGAGGGTGTAGACAGGGACCAGATCAAGGAACATGCTCCGCTCCCAGTTATTTCCTTTTCAAATGGGAATATTGTTGCAATCATTCTCTCTATTTCCACCATTGAGTATTGGCTGTAAAAGGGGAAAACAACTTGCCTTTTAGATCTTTACATCTCTGGATCAATACAGACTCTGTGAGCTGGGATGTAGATTGTCAGTTTCTGAATCCAGCTTAGTGTCATGACTAGATAAAATTTTGGGGGTCTGCTTAGGGGTGGAGAGGATGTGTTGGCCCATTGTGATCGAAAGGGCAGAGGGTGGGTGTTTTTGTAAATATCCCCTTTCCTTTTATTTTTGATAAAGATTTATTTATGTGTACAAGAGTTGGGTGTAGGCCACAGGTGAGGGGGTGAGAGGACTCACGGAGACAGAGTGGGCAGATTTACTGAAATACACTGCTGAGGGGAGTAGCGGGCGAGGCAGGAGAGATCTGCTGTGCCACATGGGTTAGCTCCCTGGCCAGGGATCAAACTCATGCTGCAGTGGCTGCCAATAGCTTCATAGTGATGAGACTTAATCCCTTGTGCCACCAGACAGGCCCCTAAATAATACCCTTTCTTTCTCTCTCCATCAGGCAAATATACTTCCTTGACTCTGACTCTGGGCTTCATTATTTTTACTTGTTTTGGTGAGTGAGATATTAATAGTGGTGACTCGAAATATGCTATTGAGCTCTTGGACCTGCTGTCTTGTACTTCTACCACTGCCATAAAAAAACATGCAAACAAACGAGACATGAACCCAGGAGAATAAGAGACAGATGGAGAGGCACTGCCCGGTGGCCTTAGGCCAAATCTGCCCAACCCATTCTTAGGCATACAGGTGAGAGAATTAAGAATTGTGTTCATACTTGTGGTTGTTACACAGCAGTAGCTGACTGAGACAACCCACTGGAGCAACCTGGAGATCCATGACTTCCTGAAAGATGGGAGGTAAATAAATTCCTAACCAATTAGAAGTGAGTCAGTGTCAACAGAAGGGAGAAATTATAATAGTCCTTGGGAGGAGCTGAGAAGTTTCTTTCTTTTTTTTTTTTTTCCTCCTGATGACTTTGAAAACTCAGCATAAGTAGTGGGCTCTGGGAAGAGGGGAGGCTCTACAGAGGCAAGTGTACCTCAAAGTCTCCTGTGCTGGTCAAAGAAAAGGAATAAAGAGTTGCTTGAGGTTGTGGTCAAGGTGAATGGGTTTATAGACTGAGGTTACCCAGGAATTCTCAGTGAATATATACAGTGTACATACTTCATGTTTGATATAGTTGTTATATAGTAATTTTCTGATAATTAAACTTCTTAATATAACTTTGTGGTACAGTGCATTTCTCACATTCCAGAGATTACCAGGAGTCTGGCTTTTTTTTTTTTTTTTAATCTTGTTGTATTGTACGTATTTTTAGAAGGAGGTAAATATAAATAGATTAACCAGGAGTGCTGGGAAAGGGGGTTGGGTGGGAAAGAAAAATTGCCATTCAGAAATAGACCATGAAACTAACTACCTGGATAAACCAGTGTGGAAAAAAGTTATTGTTTAAGTCAGGGGTCATAAACTCACACAGCTTAGGGGCCAGGCGGAGACCTAAGCAAGTGAAGCGGCTGGGCAGGGGCCGTGGTGGTGCAGGGCAGGAGCAGAAAGACCTGACTTCCGGTCATTGTTGCCATGTGAGAATGCAGCCCAGTCTTGCTAAATCTGAGTTTCCCTGAGAAGTGGGGCTGCCAGCATGCTAGGAGTCACCTGGGATCTCTGGTTGCAGGTAACATTGGTCCTGATTCAATATGGCCAGGATTCTCAACCTCAGGACTACTGGCACTGAGTTGAATAATTTCTTGTTGTGGGGCTGGCCTGTGAATTGTACGATGGTTAGCAGGTAACCTGACCCTAAAGGAATGGACGGTCTCCACGCTCCTACACTGAAGCCCCGGAGTGCCTGCCTCGCTCCACGCTCTCCCACAGAGTCTGTGGGCTACCCCAGTGCCCTTCCCAGGCATGCCTTCACCATTATTTAATGAGAGTCAAAGTTACCTGTGACCAAAGATGCCATAGAGATGAATGAACATTGACCTATTTTAGAGGAGTCAGGCAAGTGAGAGGAAGAACATGGGCTAGTTTCTGGGCTGGAAAGACATAGAAGTCACAGGGCCTCCCTGGTGGCGCAGTGGGGTAGGCAATACACTATGAAGCAAACCGCAGCCACTGCTGCATGAGTTTGAGTCCTGAGGCCAGGGAGGGACCCACAAGGCCCAGCAGACCTCTCCTGCTGTGCCTGCTGCTCCCCTCAGCAGTGTGTTTCAGTCAGTCTGCCTGTTCTACTTCCCACTCTGTCTCTGGTGGATCGTCTCATCTCCCTCAACTCTGACCTGTACCCCAGCTCTTGTATGCATGGATGAATAAATCTTTAATTAAAAAAAAAAGACATAGAAGTCACATGCACTTATTTCCTTTCCTCCTGTGACTCTCCCCCTCCACTTCACTGCTGTGTGCGACTGCATTTTGCATTTTAAATATATACCACCATTCACACTTTGTTTGCTCATTCTTGAACATTGAGGCCATTTCCTTTCTTTTCTTCATTATAAACAGTGTCACAATGTACACTCCTTATGCACAAAAGCTTAGATGATTGTTTCTGGAAGGTTCATACTCAGAAGTGAAATTGTTGGGCCAGGCTATTTGTACACCTTTAGTTTTATTGAGTAGTCACAAATAGTGTCAATTTGTCCTCCCACCAATGGGGTGCCAATATTTCCCCACAAACTGACCAACACTCAGTATAGACACTGAGTACAGATTTTTGCCATCTACTGTGCAACTCATTGTTTTAATTTGCATTTCCCTGATACTATGAGCATATGGGCAAGTGCTTCTTGCTCACTTGGGCTTTTCTTTTTGGAGATAACCACATTCTTTGCCCTTCTTCTTTTATTTTACATTCTTCCCTCTTGCTTGTTTAATTTCTAGTAATATGATATATCCTGGTTGCTAATCCATTATCAGTTGTGTGAGTTGAACATCTGTAATTTGCCTTGTATTTTGTTTAGCGTGCCATTTTTTTGTATAAAATTTTAAAATTTCACTTCAAACACATTAGACTTTTTGGATTATTTTCCTATCTTTTAAGAATCCTTCCATATGCTACTATATTACATTCCTCTTCAATTTTTTAAAAAATTGAAGCTTTCACCCCCAAGTATAATTTTTAAACCATCTAGAATTTATTTCTATTTATAGAGTGGATCATCAACCTCATTTTAATTTTTCCTTATATATATGATCAATTGGTTTAGCACAAATTATTGAACAACACATCTCCCTACTGACCTATAAAGTCACCAATATGTTTATTCAACTGGACACTTTGATGGAGAGTTTGAAAAAAAAAAAAAGATGGTAATAAAAATAAGCCATGCAAGAAAAAAGACAACTAGAAACACAAGGAAAAACATAAAACTTAAAGGAAGCATAATCATTATCTATTACTTATAATAATGTAAAAATGTTTAATTTCAAATTTTAGAATCTTTCCATAGATAAAGAATTGTTGCCACATAACAGAATGTCAATGTTGTTAGTCTTGATAATGTAAAAGTATAAATGTCAGTAGTTGAGAGATGGATATTGGGAAGAGAGCTGAGAAAATATAGAGGCCCTACTATTTTTTATACAGTAGGAAGTTAACAAACTAACAATAGATAAAGGATTACTATTTTGAAACTTATTTCTTAAAGTTAGGCATATACTTAATAATGATACAACTATTTGAGAGAAAGGAAGTGGAAATGATAAAAAGCAGTTCAATTCAAAAGATAAAGCAGTTAAATCTATATCTTTATACCATAGCAGGGGAGCAATAACTAATAAATAAAATTGGCAAATGAAGAAATAATTAAATAAGCATATTTAGAGACTGAAGTTAATACCAGAAAGGCTAGGTAAAGTAGTTATAAAGTAGTTATCTTTAGAGAATGGAACTGAGGGTGAAGAGGGAGGAAGACTTTCTGTACTATTTTATTTTTTAATATGTGGATTGTTAATTTCACTGAAAAACCAAGTAAGACAGCGGTCGTGGGCTCAGTCATACAATCCATATGTTATTCTAGCAGATCCGAAGTCCTTCCTTGACACTTGCAAGCAGTGTAGGTGCCTGGCCCAGAAGCCAGGGCTAGGAAATATTAATTTCCGATCCCTCCTTCTGAGGGTTCCTTGTTACCGCCAGGAATGCACACTTCTTGGCTTAGTTTTATTTGGTCCCTGACCTTGAGCTCTGAATAAGACAACAGAATTGTTGTACCAAATTCTGGAATCCACTTTGTCAGAAGTGCACATATGACCCCAGCTCTGGACACATAATAGCACTCAGTAAATATTTGCTAAAACTGAAAGAAAATGCCTAGAGAGGCCAAATGTTCCAAGCATGGTCTGTCTGTGAACTTCTCTCCTTGCAGCACCAGAAATAGCACCATGTTTATTCTTTCAACACGGATTTGTGCAACTCCTACTGTGTTCCTGGTAAGCCAGTGAGACAGGGCTTCTTTTTGGAGACAGACATTCAATAAGTTGGTATGTAATTACACACTGCAAAAAGTGCTATAATAGAAGAGAACTGGACTCTTAAAAGAGAATAACATTATTGGAGAGTCAAGGGAGCCCTTTCTGAGGAAGTGACATGTGTCTTCAGGATGAGCAGGGCCAAGACGGGTTAAGATAAAAGAGGACTGTTCTAGACTAATGGGGCAGCATATGTAAAGGTCCTGAGGTAGAAAAAAAAACTGGATGTGCAATGAGGTTCTTCTCATACCTTTCTTTTTAAAGATTTCATTTATTTATGCATACAAGAGCTGGGGTGCAGGCCAGAGGCATGGGGGTGGGGGGGGTGAGAGGATTCACCAGAGACAGAGTGGGGAGTAGAACAGGCAGACTGACCGAAATCCATTGCTGAGGGGAGCAGTGGGTGAGACAAGCTGCGCCATGTGGGTCCCTTCTCTGGCTGGGGATTGAACTCATGCTGCAGTGGCTGTGAAAGCCCCACAGTGCATCACTCAACCCCTTGGGCCGCCAGGGAGGCCCCTTCTCATGCTTTAAGGGGCACCTGGGGATAGTATTAAACGGCAGTTTCTGATTCAGTAAGTCTGGGAAGGGGCTGGACTCTAGAATTTCCAGTCAACTCCAACTTGCAGCAAGAGCTGCCCATCTGAAGTTGCAGACTACTCTTAGGGAGCACTGAATCAGAGGAACTGAGGGAGTTCTGAAGACGTGACAGAGTGTGGTGAACAAGCCTGAGGGTGAGGGTGAGGGGATGGGACTCGAGGGGCCGGCAGGAACAAGGTCATGCAAGCCCCCTTCTAACTGTAAGCAGTCTGCTCTTGCTTGGACTGGCCCCTATTCTGCTTGAGCCTCCGCTTCCACATCTGTAACATAGAGATCTGTGAACTGCCTAGCAGGGCTATTGAGAAGACCAGGGATCACGTTCTATAAGCAATACCATTTGGCAAATGCGATGTATTTTTCCTGATTCCTGTCCCCAAGTCCCAGATTTATGAAGCGCTCACACACACCACCTTCTGCACACAGTTTAAGGACTGGAGACTGTGAGTGAGGATCTTCTCCATTGTGACATGCCACTCCGCTTGGAGGAGGCTCCCTTTCTTAAGTAAACCAGTCACAGTTTGGTTTACACTGGCATAGTATAGGCCAGAAGGAAAAAGGGTGACTATTTTCTTTTTCGGAAAAGCAAATTCTCCATAGGGAAAAAAAAAAATGAGCTGGGTTCTCCGGCTGGGGTCTGCACTGACCTTTCCCTCCCTCCCTGTCTGTCTGTCTGTCTGTCTCTGTCCTTCCTATTCGACAACAGGAAGTCCTCCTTCTCCCCCTCCTCTTGCTGCAAACAAGCCCGGAGCCACTCTGTCTGCCATGCTGTGCTCTGTTTAAAGGAACGGACACCCATTTCTCACAGAGAACCCTTAGGTAAACAATCATATATTTTTTTAAGCCCAGAAAGTGGCTCAACACACTCAGCGTGGAGTGACTGTCTCTGGCATTCCCTAGCTAGTTCCAGGACAAAGGTCTCCAGAGGAAGGATGCTTCTTTTCTTTCTTTAAAAGAGTAAAAGAGGACAACCGGAAGCCTTGGCTGCGATGGGCTGGGAGGCCCGAGGCCAGCAGACGGGAGCCCTGTCTTGGCCTGAAGAGCCCCAGGAGGCTGCTCCGAGGTGCCCCTGGCCAGAGTGGGCCGTGAGGGCAGCTTCCACTCTGACATAGCCCCGAATGTACCCTCTGCTGTTGGGTGCTTGTGCCCCCTTCGTGTTTCCTCCTGGAGGACATGCATGCATGGCTCCTGAGGTACACCCACTCCCCCTTCTTCAGAGGAGGAAGCTGAGGCCTAGAAGAATGAGGTAATTTGCCCAAGGTAACACAGATCAAAGACTTGTCAGCACTCAAAGCCAGGACTCCAAAGTTCACTTCCAAACTACCCCCAACTTTGACTTCCTGGATCCCAGCTTTTCGAAAGACTGGACCTCACCCCATAACCTTGAGAAGGAGGAGAGGACCTGTGTTCTAGGTCTGGGGTGGGACGGGGCCTGGAGAGTGGGCTGCTCTGGGTTATTGGGTCATGAGTGTGGGGACTGTGGTCCCAGGGTCTTGACTCAAATACCCAGTGCCGGTAGTTTTAATAAAGGAAAACTCTGAAGACCAAGATGCATCCAGGCATGTCCCCGAGTGGCTGCCACGCTGAACTCTTCCTTCTGGCTGCTCCTTGTCTTTCTGCACCGTCTTCACAGCCGCCCCCGTGGGGGGCTATGCTCTGTCAGACCCATACTCTATCATTGCGATAGGAGATAGTAACCAGAAAACAAACCTGCAGAATGTGTTCTCAATCCTAGTAGAAAGAAAACACTTTTAACTTCTTACAGCACTGTCCTCTGCCGGGGCCAAGTCAGCTGGGAGAGGTGGTGTGGGTTGGGGGTGGCATGCCCCAGACTTTGGGTGATGGAGCCCTGCTTACCCCAGGTCTTGTGGCATGAGAGAACCCATGAGAAATCCCTTCCTGGTCCTGGTCATTGGTGCTTCATCTATCACACCTGCACCAGGGGCTGGCATGAACACCAAGAGGGTACAGAAGGTTCCTTTTCTTTCTATGCTCATGGCACCCCACAGAAGGGCGACATTGCATTCTTATAGTGAGGAAACCGAGGCTCAAAAAAGCTCACCAGCTCAGCAGGGTTGGCCAGGCCCCAACGTGGGTGTTCTTAACCAGTGAGCTACCCTGTGCGTGTGAATAGAGTGTACTGGACATGCCGGGCTCAGTCAATCTGATTCATTCCCTTGACCCCGGGCCTCCAAGGGACCAAGGGCACACTAGTGGCAGAAGCCCCGCCTGCTGCCCTGTGATGACGGGTCTAAACCTTTTGTGAAGAGAAGGGAGGTTTGGTGCTGCTCTGTCCCCTCAGCCCCCAAATGAGACCCAAGGTGAAATTCGGTCAACAGATAGAGCTGGTGGTTATCATGATCAGTTATTTCCTTCCCAAAAGACGAGGGACGACCAAGTTCTTCCCTGGGACTGCAGGAACAGGGGGAGAAGAGCAGAGCAGAGGGCAGCGTTTGTGCCAGAGAGGCAGTGCAGTTGACAGCAGGCGAAGACTGGGGCGCAGACTGGGGCGCAGACTGGGCCGCAGGGCAGACTCGGCGCGGAGCTGACTGTGGGAGGGGCTTGCACAGCCTGCGGCTGTGAGGACTATTCCCTCTAGATCATACTCTCTGTGCTGGGGGGCTGGGCGCCTTCAGAAGATCTTACCTGGCTTATTGAGATACTAGCAGGTCATCAGAGACCGGGAAGAAAAAGGCTGGGATTCTCTGCCCTTCTTCCTCTACACCACCTGGAGGTGTCGCTCAGCTAGTGCCGTGCTAGGCCCAGCCTGTGCCTCCAGCTATTACCTGGGCTTCCAGCCCCGGGAGCTCACGGTCCTTTCTTCACTACTGTAGTGGCAGGAAGGCAGCACAGGGCAAGTTCTGGATGGTTCTAGCAGGCGGGGGGTGGGGAGGGGGGGCAAAGGAAGGACTCTTGGAGCCCTCAGTGGCTTTTATGCTTTTATTACAGAGTTGGCATCAGGTACATGGCAGGCAGGGGTGCTGGGGGGCCGGGAGGCTGGCAGGCCTCCCAGACCCTGGCGCATCTCACCCTCTCGGCTGCTTTGCTGCTCTCGTCTCGTTCTGCTGCTCTCGCTACTCTCGCTTTCACTGCTTGTTTGTTCTGCTGCTGCTCGCGTTGGGTACTGGCGTTCTCATGACGCCGCCTCTATATGCCCGTGTCCAGACCCAGGTGCTCCCATTGTGCATGCCCACCTAGGCATGCACACAGCGCCGCAGGTGTCCATCATTATACCAATGGCGAAGGGCGGAAAGACCTGCTTTCTCTGACCCTACAACTACGTTCTCCCCGATCCCCCTGCTGACTGTGCCTTCTGTCCCCTCAGTCCCCTGGGCGGATAAGGCCCAGGGCTTCTTTCTCCATTCACAGAAGAGGAGGCTGAGGCCCAAGATGGCAGATCTTGCCAAGGCCACACGGCTCGTGAGGGAGGGCCTGTACTCCTTCTTCCCAAATCCACTACCCCGAGAGGTGGGCGAACAAGATGGACGGGGCTGGACCTGCGTGGAGGCCTCCTTGGTTGCTGCGGGGGCAAACTCCTGATGGCCGTGTACCAGGGCAGGCATGGCTGTGCTGAGAACAGAGCAAATCGCTCTGCCTGACCTTGGTTCCTGCTCCAGTGTACCCAGCATCGATTTGTTTCCTTCCTGCTACCGGTGGAAGCAGGTGTGTGAGCAAACGCCAAGTCCTGGTGCGCGAAGCCATCGCTGTCACCACTCGTGTTACTTCAGGTTTTTAAACAGCACCCTATATTACAAAGAGTTTTCCTCTTACTCCTCTGTCCCTCACCCTCTTCCCTTTTTCCTTGTGGCCAGACTGGGAGATCACTTGGCCTTGTTCCCCATCCTGCTTTCCAGAGACTTTGAGGCTCTGAAAAGGCAGAGCTGGCCTGGAGGGCAGCAGGTAATTTGGGGGTTCAGCTCCAATTGAAACCAGAGCTGTGGGGGCAAGACTGGCTCTTTTGCACCCAGCTCTGGGAGCTGCTTGTGGGCAGTGCGAGCAGCAGCGGGGGTCCACATTTTACTACCCACCACCAGTGGCCTCACTGGGGCTCAGGCTGCAGGTGGAGGCCAGCAGTGGTGGTGGCCAGCAGTGGGTCCCCACTACGCCGCCCCAGGGCGTGCATGTCAGGGCTGCAGGGAGGAGGATGGGGCCCCATGGGGTCAGCTCCTCCCAGCTGCAGGCAGTGGAGAGGCCCGTGGATTTGGTGCCTGGAGCATAGAGAGGACTGATCAGGTGCAAGCTGCGAGCTGATGCTATGGTCCAATCAGCCATAGGGTTGAACACAGTCCAATTAGGCTGGTAGGAGGGGCACCCAGAAGGAGGGTGTAATGCCTGCAGGAGCCAGATTGGGACTCTGACTCTAGGTTCCTGGCCTCAAGAGAGACGCTGGGACTCTCAGACTCATGCTCTGACTCTGGGGGACTCACTCACTCTGTGTTTGAGAAGAACTCAGACTCTCTCACAAAAGGGCTGTTCCTGAATTCCGAAGAAAGACGAGAAGCCAAAGAGCGTCACAGAGGCCGGGCCGCGGCACCTGCCTCTGGCCTCTGACCCCGCCTAAAATGGGCACCAAAGGCCTGGGGTCTGGTGTCTCAAAGAGCTGTCGTTGGTGTGGGCCAGCACCTCACAAGAGCTTTAACACTGGTGTGTCTTACACCCCCTCCTGGTGGCCAGTGCTGTTGACGGGTGACTGGTGCCTGTGCCCAGGTCACCTCCAAGAGCTGTAACCGCTCGATTGTCTGGTACCACCTCACGCACGGTATGGCTGCCTCCGCTGCTGTCTGATCCAGCGTTGGGCAACGTCCATCCTGACCTCAGAGTGTGGCTGTGAGCTGCTGCTGCATCATCTCAGCGGCCCCCAGGGAGCACCTCCAGCCGCTGCGAGTTGGACCCTGGCCTGCTTCTTGCCGGCTGCCGTGAGCTCCAGGCCCTCGTTGACGGGACGGCGCCATCTTGGGACTTCTGGACACGGGACAGTACGTGGGGTGAGTTAGCTGGCCACTGCGGCCTTACAAACTCTTTGATTCGCATTTGTTAAATAACTTCATTGTTGTTGTTCTCTGAGTCTGAGTGGTCTTGCAGTTGTGCGTGCAGGTGGAATCCAGACAGTGGCCCGTCTGCTACTGAGTACTGTCCTTTTGGGCGATAGCCCCCCTATAGCTCTGTTTCAGGGTGACCCCAGAAGCTATAACATCCGCTCTGTTAGTCTGCGCCGCCTCCTATTGCTAATCTCTGGCTACCTCAGTCATTGCTTGGCTTCTCTGCTCTTCTGTCACCAAGAAAGCGAACTCTGCTTTAAAGGCCTCTGTTTTAAGGACCCGGCGCCGTTTCTTTTCCTAGTGGCCCTTCTGGAGGTTTATGTGAGAAGCAAGCTATTCAAGACCTAAGCGTTCAGCACACGTAGGCCTCTTCTCCTCATTACCCATTTGCCGGCTTACTCAGCCCAGCCCCTGGGTTCCTGAACCTATGTTCCCCGTGGCTCTCTCCACTCGGGAGTGGAATACTCCATGTCAGCTGTAACTCGTGTGGCAGCTGCCATTTGTGTCTCCCTGTCTGAACACCAAAGGCGGCGTCACCACCCCACGTCTGCCCCTCCACTGAGCCCCGCGAGGCAGCGGCTGTTACTCTGCTTTACAAACGGGAGACAGGCTTGCAGCTGTGGTGCTGCCTGCGGTGGTCAGGGGCCTCGGCGTGTGTGATGCAGGGCTGGTGTCGCCCGCCATGCAGGGAGGAGCCCTACAGTGACGTTTTCCAAAGTCAGAAGGGGCGCTAGACTTGTCCCAGAACCTTTCCAGGGTCTCTTCCTCAGTGCTGCTGGTGTGTGCAGCTGGTGTGTGTGGGGGTATTTGTGTGTGTGTCGGGGTTGCACTGCTCCCTCCACCTGCTCCAAGCTACCTTCTTTGGGCCCTGTGGGCAGTGATGTGACATTTGACACTCTGTAATAGGGGGAATATTGGTGCTTTACCTAGAGTCTTGATGTGCTAGTGGAGGGCCCCCTCTCTAAGGTGGGGATACAGGGGGTAGGGGGGTACAGGTGGGATATAGGAAGGAGAGGAGAATGACTTTGGGTAAGCTGAGTTAAAGGCATTGGAGGATGCTTTTAGGCACAGGGAAACTTGGGGTGAGGGTCAGGAGTGAGATTCAGGGGGAGATTCAGGGGTGACTGGAAGCTAGTGGAAGGTGGCCTGGGAGGGGAAGGGCATCAGTGTGTGCATCACTGAAAGAGCAAAGCCGGGTATGGAAGGTGCTCACTGGCTTGGATATTGGGAAGATTTTGGTGATCCTTAACAACAGTGACTCCAAAGCAGCCACGGGGGCGAGGCTGGTCTCACCGGAGGGTTAGAGTGGAGAGTGGTCTAAGTGGGGAGCGCAGCCAGTCATGTGGACTCGGGGTCTGGTTTTCACGTGGATGGCCTTGATAGACCCTGGGCCTACAGAACAGGGCCGAGGACCCAGTCTGTGGGGAAGGAAGAATCAGGCAGATGTCCAGGAGAAAACAGATGGAGGTGGAGGGTAAGTGAAATAGTCAGGCCTTTACACTGCCAGCCTCTGTGGCTATCACCTGTGGCCTGGAACGCGGGCGGTGCTTGGGAGCGTGGGCCCGGGGCATGCGTGCCTGGTGATGGACACCTGGAGCATGATGTGGGTGTGTGTGAGTGGGCACACCTGAGCCTGGAGGCGGAGGCTATAAGGCGGCTGCGGCGACAAAAACGGTCATGGTGGAACCATAGGACGACACCAGAGAGAGCCCAAAGAGAGTGGAAAGATTTGGCGGGTGGTTAAGAGGCCTACCAGCCTCCTGCCCCACGGCGCTTGCCTGCCCTGCACCTGGTCGCCTCACTACAAATGCTGTAGAAAGATCATTAAAAGCCTGAAAAAGCCACTGAGGGCACCAGGACTCTTTACCCTCTCCTGAATCCGTACAGAACTGCCCTGTGCTTGGTTCCTGGCATGACGGGAGGCCATTCAGTGGAGGGGGGGAGGGGAAAGGGGAGAAGTGTCTGATCTTCCCTGGTCTGGTTTTACCTTCTGCCACAAGTGGAGAGATTCCTTTGGCTGCTTGGTAGAGGACAGAGTGGGGAGGGGGATAGCCAACGGCAAGTGAAATACCTCATCAGTAGAGATTGGTTGGGCAAATGATGGTGAGGCCGTCATTAATGATACGCACCTGTATTTGTGATGTGGAAAGGCAGCCAGAGTCTGTTGTCTGGTGAGAACAGGGCTGGCCCCTCCCCTCTGCAGTCTGGCCCGTGTCCCTGGCAGAGACAGACCCAGGGACTATGCAGCCACCTGCGAGGCCCAGCTCTCTCTGGCTGAAGTGATGTGACTTTGGTTTTTCAAATGTTGTTGTATGATCAACCCTTGTAAATAAACATGTGCCCTGTTATATGTGCACGTGCATGGTTGTTAACTTCCTGCTCTATACACCTGCTGATTAATCCCACTGCTCGCTTGTAATGTGTAAATAAAGATGCGCTGAGCCCCTCAGTAGGACATGTGCCATACCCTGATCAAGTGCGGTACCTCCTCACCCACCCCTCACTCGCCGACGCCATCTCATCCTTTGCGAACCTGGCCTTCCGCCAGAGCTGGACACATGCCCTATTATAAACAGAAAGAAAAAGCGCTAAAAGATTTTGACCCCTGAAAGCCATGAATGGAAATAAGGAAGATGTCAGAGGCTAGTGCCTGCTTTCAGGATGCTCAGCCAGGAAGGTGGGGAGCGGGTGGGGGTGGGGAATCCGTGGCCACTAAAGGCATGAACAAGTGTCTAGGACTTTTTTCCTGGATACCATCAAGCATTTGTGCTGAGAGGAAGGTGCCCTGGTTGGGGGAAAGGATGTAGAAAAGAGGGGTGTGCTCCTTGGCGGGGACAAGAAGTTAGGGAGGTGGGGGTGGGGTGGAATCTTGGCACAGGTGGTGGGATTAGTCCTGGACAGGTGGAGGGGCACCCCTTTCATGCAGCAGGAAGAGCCGGCAAGTGTGTAGAGCTTGTAGGTGGGGTGGCAGGAAGGTGAGGGCGGCCTTTCCTGAGGGCCTCTATTTTCTCTACAAAGTGGGAGGCGAGGTCATCCCATGAGAGTGAGACCATCAGCTTCCAGGCTGGGGGCTCCAGGACCTGGGGGAGGTGGTAGTGGGGGGGAGAAGGGCCAAGGGGACAAAGGGAGGCTTGGTCAGTCTTGGGCCAGCTGTTGCTGGAGGCATCCCATTTGGCTCCTGTCCGAGTGGCTGAAGGCCTGTTGTTAGTGGGACTCTGGTGTCCAGAGCTGGGGACTGCAAAGCTGCAAGGCTTTGTGGGTCAAATGTGACCAAGGGAAAGGTAGCTAGGGGCTGACTGTGACAACAAGAGAGTGGTTTAAAGAGGATCTACGACCTGTAGGCTGGGGCGGGGGGGAGGGGAGGGGGAGGAACATGAGGAGTGGGTTTGATGAGGACATAGGCGGGCTGTGAGCAGGAGGATGGTTCACATGGCCAGAGAGGAGAGGTAGACGGTGGCACCTGGAGGTGGAAGGATCCCGCTGTGATCATGGGAGAAGGGGACAGGAGTCAAGGTCATTGGTGGAAGGGTCAGTCCTTTGGTGAGGTAGAACTTGGGGTGGTGAGGAAAAGTGGGAGTCTGAAGCCCTCTGAGTACATGTGGGGGAGGGAGCAGGTGGTGGGGAGAGCAAAGCAGGGAGGGGAGACAGGGGCTCGGAATGGCAAGGAAAGGCATTCAAAGCAGGAAGAACAGGAAGAAATAAGGCCTGGGAAGCGAAGTCTCAGGACAAAGAGCAGGCCCTGGTCCCCGGAGCGTCAGAGCGGAGCGTGGAGATCACAAGGACGTTCAGTGGGTGCAGTCGCGGCTGCAGAGGTGAGATGAGACTTGTGGTTAGCTAGCAGCAGACCCACGTTGTGTGGTGTGGGGCTCGTGCTTCTTTGCGGGGCTGAGAGTGAACGGAACTGTGGACCCTGAGAGCTAAAGGCTGTCTGAGAGGCAGGCCGAACCTTCCACTCTAAAGCTGGGCAGACAGATACTGGGACAATGAAAGTTTAGGAGAGCTGAGACCAAACTCAGGTTTCCTGACTTCTGGTTTGTTGCCGGGCGCTGGTGATAGAGCAGGGAGGCCTGGGTGAAGTCACATGCGGTGGGTGTCTGTGAGAGCTAGACCAAGGTAGTCTCTCTCTCCTAAAAAAACACGCTGCTGCCTTTGTCAGGGTGATGTTAAACACTTTCCTTTGCCAAGAATGGAGGTGGAGAGACTCATCCATTCTGTATCACCTCCCAATTCTGGGGGTGCACGCTGGGGAGGCTGTGGCCGTGGCTGGGGCTCTGAGCGAGCTTGATGACCTTGAGCACGTTGGAGCTGCCTGGGCACCGGCCCTGCCCTGCTCTAACCAGGAGGCCTGCGGCCCAGGCTCCCTGCTGCCTGTATGAGCACCCAGAAGCCTGCCCTGTGTGCATTTGCTTACTTGGGGTTTGTAGCAGTCAATGAAGGCTGCTGTCACAATGTACCACGGGCCAGGGCTTAGACAACAGAAAGCTTCTACTCTCGCCCCACATCTCTCAGATCGGAGTCTCCCAATTATTTTTATTATTATCATTAAAGATTTATTTATGCATGCAAGAGCTGGGGTACAGGCCAGGGAAGTGAGAGATTCACCAGAGACAGAGCGGGGTGCAGAACAGACAGATCTACTGAAACACACTGCTGAGGGGAGCAGAGGGCGAGGCAGGAGAGGTCTGCTGCGCCATGTGGTCCCCTCCCTGGCCGGGTATCGAACTCGCGCTGCTGTGCTGCGGATGCTTCACAGTGTGGGGCACAACCTGCTGCGCCACCAGGGAGGCCCAAGTCTCCCTATTATTTAAAATACTTGCATATCTACCATGAAGGCCAGGGACAGGAGCCTGTGTCCTGGGGGTTGGGCTCAGCAGATCCAGGACATCTTCTACAGTGTCTACTTCCAGCCTGGCCTGGCCTAAGAAGAGGCCCCCCAACCTCTTCAGATCGGCATTGCTCCCGTATTAAGGAAAACTTCCAGTTCAGAATCACCTGGTCAGTTTTAAGATGGAAAAGTGCCCTGTGCCCATTGCCGCTTATTCTCTTCTCCTAGCAGGAATTCCTTTGATTATATCAGAGAGAAGAAATTCCATCACCTTCTCTTAGCATCTCTAGGACTGGCGTTCTTGAGGGGCCTGCACGGGCCTATGTCCTCCGTCGCACTGGTGCAGGATTTCCACGGTGGAGCTGAATTTGCTTTCCTCTCTTACTCCTTGTTCTTCCGCCTGTCCTCAGCTATCACCCAGGGAAGTGATTCTCTCTTTTAGCAGACAATATATGAAATAGTTGGACCCCTGATTTTAAGAGCAACCTGGGACTCGGGTGTCATTACTGGAATGGCTGACTAGAGCGGGGGAGGGAGAGGGGAGCTGACTTGATTTTATTAGGAATTGGCTTGTGAGGTTGGGGGCGGCAGCTCTGAGGCCACCTGCTCAACTATTCCTTCTTTTTGAGCACATCTCTCTGTCTTCACTGCTTTTCCCAGGACAGTGTGCCTGGCTCGGGCCTCTCTTTCTGTATTCGCTTTGTGGGGCTGCCGTGAAACATTACCACAAGCTGGGTGACTTAACCCAACAGAAATTTATTCCCTAAGATTCTGAAGGCCAGAAATTGGAAATCAATCCTTGGCAGGGCTGGTTCCTTGTGGGCGTTGTGCGGGAGGGTCTATGCCATGCTGTTCCTAGCTCAGGTGGCTTCCTGCGCTCTCTGGTGCTCTGTGGGTCACAGTCACGTTGCTCAGGTGTCACCTCTGTCTTCATTTGATGTTCTTCTCCATCTTCAGTGTCTCTGTCTAAATTTCCTCCTCCTCTAAGGACACGAGCCATTGAACTAAACCATCTCTGACCCAGGATGACCTCATCTTAACTAGCTATGCTTTGCTTGACCACGGTGATACCTTCTGCAAGATGTGGTGTTAGGCGACTGTTATTGTGCAAACACTACCTTAGCAGTGCATTTGCACCTGAGGTGCCACAGTGACAAGAGACTGCAAGATTAAATCAAGCCCAAGGAAACACAGTGGTGGAAGGAAGGAGAGAGACCAGCAGGTGACGTATGAGGCTGCTCTTGGTGTGAACGCTGCCACGTTAGAGTGAGTATAGGACCTGGAGGACCACCCTATGTGTGCGCCCTGCCACTGACTGTGCCATGGCTATGTGGCAGATGACTGCCACGCAAAGTCACAATCTGAGGTTTCAGCTGAGTGTGAACTGTGGGGGTCGGGGGCACTATTCTGTCCAGTAAACCTTTTTCCCTTCCCTCCCTCCTTTTCTCCATTTTCCTTTTCCTCTGTTTTCATCCTTTATCCATATTTTCCCCTGGATGCACAAATATGAATGCCCACTGTTTTTGGAGGGACCATTGTTTCTGTCCTGGATCTGCTGTAGCTCTGGATTTAATTTGGTTGGAGGTCAGAGAAACTTCAGAAGGCAGGGAGGGGCCAAGTTGCTGCTTATAGAGACTAGCAAATCATTCAGGGTTCACATCCGCACTGTTTTAGTCACTGACCCGCCAGGAGGAGGAGTAGTGGAGAAGCACATGCAGTTTGTGAACTGAAACCATGTTTGTACCTTGCCCACCTAACTATGTGGACCTCAAGTTGAGATGAAAGTCTTTCCTGTTTGGGAATAAAGGTGAATCGAATAAGGATCATACTTCCTCTGTCTGAGATTCTCTCTATACCGCCCTCAGCATCACGGCCATGGCGGAGTCCTTGGAGGGTGGGGCGGGCTGATGGTGCAGCCACAAGCCGCCGTGAAATGAGAATGTGCTCGAAGCACCAAAAACACACTGGATTTAAAACACTTGGTGTGGAAACAAAGAATGTACAGTGTCACGTTAACAGGCTTAGCAGTGATGACCTGCTGGGTTATGTAAGACATGTTGTTAAAACCAATTTCGCTTGTTTTAATGTGGCTACCAGAAAATTTTAAAGACCACGCGTGACTTGAGTATATTCCTATTGGGTAGCAACGCTTAGAGAAAATGTGATATAAAGCATGCTATAATACAAGGTTTATTTTTTATTTATATATATTTGACATCAATTGTAACCCCCGTGTATTCCCCATCACCGTGACACCAGTGCACCATCACCTCAGTCCCCTGTGCTCCCATCTGCCCTCAACGCCCCCCTCCCCACCAAGTGTCCCCAATTTTTCCTTGTCTTTTCATTTTTGGTTTTTGTTTCTTTCTTGTTATTATTATTATTATTGTTCTTATTCCTTTCCTTGATCCTTATTTGGTTCCCTTATATTCCTCCTAGGGGAGGAGGAACCATCTGGTATTTTTTTTTTTAATTAGTTATATTTGACATCATTTGTAGTCCCCAGGGGGTACCCACCACCATTTCACCCGTGCACCATCACCTCAGTCCCTTGTGC
>JAGFMF010011637.1:2443252-2465495 GCA_019455555.1 Galemys pyrenaicus
TCTCTGGCCGGCAGCAGGGATCGAACTCGTGCTGCAGTGGTTGCGGTTTGCTTCATAGTGCGTTGCTTAACCCACTGCGCCACCAGGGAGGCCCCATAACCACATTATTATATAAAGAACTCTTAAAATTCACTAAGAAGGTATTTATGCAGTTAAATAGTAGCACATATAGAAGAGCATTTATATATATATGTGGCACCAAGAAGAAACAGAGATGGCAAGCAAACGCCTAAGAGGCTCACCATCATAAGACACCAGGGAAATTCATTATAAAACCACAGTCAGAGATTTTTGGTGGCTTGTAGAGTTCAACTTGCAAGGCCAACATTAGTGAAGCAAACTGTGTAGATGCTGAGTGTTGTCACCTGAGGAATTGGCCTTACCTTGTCGCATCGTGGCAATCAGCACCAGGTCACGAACAGAACATTTTCAGCGCCCTGGGTCCCCGCTCTTAGAGGGACATGGTGGAGGAGGCCATCCTGGTTACCTCCTCTCCTGCCACAGCTGAAGGCTGAGACCCACCTTCCACCTACCCCCGACTGGACTTCCTCTCCTGGATGGCTCAGCGGTCTGGCTCTTGGGACAGCTGGCCAAGGACACAGCCTAAACTTTCCTGTTGCAGACACCTGGGCAGCGTTGGCAGTCATGATGGGAATGGGTGCCTCTCCCCACCTTCCCCCACCACTCCAGGAGTCTGGACCTGCTGGCCACCCATGGGAACACTCCTCTGCCCAGGGGCCTTCCCCATAGACTCTAGAGACAGTTCATGGAGTGGCCTGTGGTGTCAGGCTGGACTCTACTCGAGTGTGACAAAACAGCCTGAGAAGGTCTCTTGTATCCTCAGTGATGTCTGAAGCACAAAACTCATAAACTCTGTTTTGATAACAATGAGAATTGCAGGGACATACTGAGCATTCGCGCCAAGCTGAGATGGCAGTGGGCAGCCACCACAGCCTGTAGGCCCCCATCCCTCAGGTGGTTTTCAGTGGGGCCATAGTTTCCCTTACACTGTAATTGTACATGCAGTGAAAAAGCCCTTCTTCATTCCAAATTTGGTCTTCATTATGACCTTCCTCTTCTCCAGGAAGGTGGGAAGGAAACACACCTCTAAATTTTAGTTCAGTCAAGGTAACCAGGCCAATATCTAACAATGCCTTCAGCAGCGGGGGGTGGGGTGGGAGTAGGGGGTGCATGTGCTTATCACATGGATAAACCTGATGGAAATGATTCCAGAGCCGTGTCTGCCTCCATACCTGCCCCCATTCCTGCCCCCATAAAATGCTGTTTTCTGGAACCAGTATTTAGAAGTGGGATCCAGGAGAGGACAGCACTGAAGCATAGGGCAGGGGAAACTGGGGAGAGGGTTGATCAGTTTCTCGGCAGGAGAGCCTGGGTCTGAGGGTGCAGATTGCATGGATCTCTGACTGATTCTGTGCACTCTGGGGGGGGGGGAGCACCCAGGGGTCCCCAGCAGCTTTGCTCCCAATAAGAGGTGCCTGTCATCAGTGTCAATCTGTGCAGACCTGACCTCCAGGTGGGAAAAGTTGGTGTCCTCCCATCAAATCTGCAATTAATTTACTTCCTACGATCCAAAACCCAGCTGAACATGGGCCATTCTTCCTTGAAACAACCTCAGATGTGAAAAATAGACAAAGGCCCTTTGGCGTCACCACAGCCTAAACATGGCCTCACCGTTTCCCCAGTCATGAGAAGTCACGGCAACCCTTCTAACTTCCCCACCAGCTATGAGCCCGTGAAGATGACATGGACTATCTCCTGAGAACCTAGACCTGAGATTTTCTTGGTAGCTTGATCTGGAAGGGGAAGGGAAGGATTCTCCAAGGGAACAGGTAATATTTCCGGGACTGGCAGCGATGAAAGCAGAAGACAGACAGACTGGCCTGCACGAGTGTGCTGGGCTGGCAACCCTGACCTCGGAGAAGCCACTTGCTCCTAGATGGACTGCAGCTGAAGGCTACACTGGGCCCCCAGGAAGCTGTAGCAGTGGAGGCCATGACTCGTCTACTCAGGTGGAGGATGGGCTTTCTCTTCACCTTCAGTCACAACCAAGGGAGGGCGACAGAGTCTTAGGCTGGGCATGTTCCTGGCTCCTGGTTAGGCAGAGTACAGAGCACTTAAGGCTGTGCATGAAACAACCTCAGTGCATGACTGGAGACTGGCCATGGAATGCCAAGATACACAGGAACCACTGTTCTGGCCCAGGTCTCCAGGGACTGGGGCTCCAGGGAATGGATGCTTGCACATTACCTTTTCCCCAACACCCTGAAAGCACTGTGCACAGGCTGGGGTTGTGGGGGCTACAGTTGGGAACTGGGATGAAATTGGCCCCTCGTCTATGGAGTGAGGCCCAAAAGACACCGCTCCAAGGCAGAACCAGCGTCAAGAAATACCAGACAATGGAACAGTGCACTATTGTGCAGGGACCACGCAGAGAGTGGCAATAAAATATCTGCCAAGAGGAGCCACAAGTTTTACAAGAGTAGGGAGGTGTCAGAGACTGAAGTGTCCCTGAGATACGTATTAATATGGCAGAACTTTCTGTGGGGATGTGACCTTTCTATAGGGAATTGACCAGTTAGGTCCATTCATTCATCCACCCACCCACCCACCCACCCATCCATCCGTCCATCCACCCACCCACTAAACCCATCTGGATAAGGATAACAGCTGCTCTATTTTTTAATATCTCCCTGAGGTGCATTAGGTGTTTTGAATGCACTATCTCAGTTTACAGTTATGACAACTCTATGAGGAAAGCAAGACCTGGAAAAACTGAGGACTTTGCCCTAGTAACTTGTGTTTGTGAGCGATGGAGTTGGGGTAGGAACTGAGATCGAGTCCGAAAGAAATGCTCACTACCGTGTCACACTCTCTACTCATAGGACATGGAGGTGACTTTTAAATCATAGGGGGCCTGGCTCAGTGCCTGCAAAATGGGTCATTTTATTTCTGTTTTTTTTTAAAGATTTATTTATTTATGCACACAAGCACTGGGGCACAGGCCAGAGGTGTGGGGGTGGTGAGAGGATTCACCACAGAGAGTGGGGAGCAGAACAGGCAGATCAACGGAAGTACACTGCTGAGGGGAGCAGCGGGCACAGCAGGAGAGGTCTGCTGCACCATGTGGGTCCCCTCCCTGGCCGGCGGCAGGGATCAAACTCGTGTTGCTCGTGCTGCATGGGTGCGGTTTGCTTCGTAGTGTGTTGCTTAACCCACTGCGCCACCAGGGAGGCCCCAGGGTCATTTTATTTCTAATCCTGAGAGTCGACTGTTACATGTGTATGGGCAATGCAAACCTACCCTCTCATCAACAAAAGGAACTGCATTTTAAGCTGGTTCACACATTGCCTTTTCAAGCAAATTACTTAGTATTTTGTAAATTTGCTCCTCTATAATGAAGGATTTAGACCCATACTGGTGTGTAGTAGGTGATCAATAAACATGAGCCATAAGCACAAAGCTTTGTTGCCATGAAGGATTCTCTGGCTGATGTTTATATAAAACTGAGGGTGCAACCCCTTCCTATTAGGGGTGAAGCAGACCCAGTCAGGCTTCAACCATGTGCCAGCAGCCTGCATGGTCAGAAGTGCTCTGGACAGGGAAGCCAGGCTTACTGGGTGGATGACAGCATAGGGGGTTGGACCCATGAGTGAGGCTAAGTTACTACTAGGAGCTACTCCTTTCCTTCTAACTCTTGTTTCGGATTCTTTTTCAAACAGAGTATCTGACAGTGAGTTGACAGACAGATCCATGAGCTCAATCCATGAGCTCAAAGCTGGTGGAAGAAAGGTGTGGAGCCCCAAGCTCCCCACTGCGACTTGATTGAATTGGTTCTCTTTCCCCATCTCCTCCCTATTCGATTTTGAGCCTCTTGAGACCAGGAAGCATCACCCACTTGTCCCTCTGTCCTGGCAGCTGAATATAGGCTCAGGCACATGGTGGGCAGCTCCCTGCAGAGCTGCAGCGAGACCACAGCCTCGGAAGCTGCTCGTGAGAGCCTGCAGTCCCCGAGCCTGGGGGTCACCTTTGTCCTCCTGGAGCGGCTGCTTTCCAGCCCACCAACTGTCCCCTGCTCCGAGCCCATCCCTGGCTTCGTTATCTGTCGCGTCACCTCCCTCTGTCCCTTCCCCCAGCCCCTGGTGGAAACACTGGGAGACAGGGCTCTGAAGAGAGAGTGGCCTGCCCAGATTTGATCAAGACACAAGTGAGAGGCAATGATTTGTGAAGAAATCCTGGTCCCGTCTAATGGAATTTTCCCAAAATAAATTCATGTAAACAACTTCCCACAAAGAGGCAGTCAGGGGAGCTGGGTGTGTAAACAGCGTGAACAGTCGCAAGCACTATGGGCTCCAGGGGTGCCGTGTCGTCTGGAGGGGGGGCTGTGGGGAGACTCCCTTTAGCAAAACACCTTTGGCTCCAGTCCTTCTGACATCATAATGTCAGCCAATTCATTAACTTAAAAAAAAAATCTCCTTATTTTACTATCTTTCTCCCAAGCAGAGCCATACCACTTTGTAGCTAAAAAGATTGCAGAATGGAGGTTGTTTAAAAGTCCTCACGCCCTTTCAGAGCCCATGGAACTGGGAGATGATGTTCATGCCGAGAGAAGGTGGGGCAGGAATGGGGTGGGTGGAGAGGTTGGGGAGGGGACGGTGGCCGGAGAAAGAAAACGAGGAGTCTTCTTGCCCGACAGGGAATGTGAATAAGCGCTTACAGTTCCTAGAATTAAGAAGAAATTCTGCTCTCCCGAGGATGCACAGGAGGACACTGAAGTCTTGTGACCTGGACGTCCCGGTTGCACCCACGCGGCGGGCACCCGAGCTGGCCGCGTGAGGCTCTGCAGACCGGGCTTCCGGAGGGATGTGTGCAGGAGTCTGCGAGGGACACACCTTTCCCCAAGACGGCTTCCCAACCGAGGCTGACCTTCCCAAAGCTGAGGTGTTTTCAGGGTCTGGGTTTGAAGGCTTCCCCGCCCTCCCTTGCCAGGGCCTACAGACAGAAGCTCTGTGTTCAAGGTCTGGCGGGGCCACTCCTTGGCTATCTCGAGACTCAGCAAATTGCATAAGTCGCCTGAGCCTCAATTTCCTCCTCTTTCCAGTGGGAACCTTGATGACACTCCCTGCCCTCTATACTTGAGAGAGCTGTCAGTTCAAGTCAGAAAATGGCTGCAAAGTTGAGGGATTTTGTTCACGATCATGATTTTGATTTTATTTTTACTTAGCCTGACTTGGCATAACTGAATTTTGCTGTCACCTGCCTGTCTTTGCAATAGTCAGAGCCAGGGAAGCAGGCAGAGTTGAGAGGAGGGTGCGTGGAGGCTGTGGAAGCAACCGATGCCCATCTGGAGAGGCCGGCAGGGGCAGATGGGATGGAGAGGCCACCAGCAGTCCCAGGCTGGCCTCTGGGGATCTCAGGACTGCTCCCCCAGTCTGCTTTAAACCAAGCCAGGAGCTTGCTGGTGACGATGAGGATACTGACTTTAGACAGCTGGCTCTGGGCCTTACATGTCATCCCCTGGAAAAGGGCTGCACATCCCAGCTCTCGGCTATATGACCTTATCGTGCCTTCCCATTCTGGGGGTCACTTCTCACCCCATTGATGTTGGCTTAGTAATTGGACTTGCTTTGACCAATGAGATGCTAAACAAGTGTTTGAAGGCCTTAAATATGCCCACGTAATTTGGCCACTGTGGCTGTGATATCTGGTGTTGAGGAGAACATATCCCAGTAGCTGCTGGTACAGGAAGGATGGGTGGGCTTGTATGAACCCCGAGCCTGCAGCTGCACACGCCTGACCTCAGCCTGCCATAGTGGCTCCCCTCCCAATGCACAGACCTGAGAGCAACACAAGGAGTGCTGTTGTAGGCCATGAATTTCGGGGAGACTTGTTACGCAGCACATAGCAGACTGATACAGAGGTGATGAGGATAACACAGGCCCTCCTCACTTTGTTCCTTGGTCACTGAGACTTCCCAAGCCAGGATGCAGTTCTGATGTCAACAAGGTTCAGCTAGCTTGGTGCCATGAAGAAAGAGGGTGGCCCGTAGTAACCTCTAATGGTACACTTCCCTTTTCAAAAGTGTCATCTCCCCTACATGTGTGGCTCAGCGGGTGCTGATGATGATTAAACAGAAACAGGGTGAAGCTTCAGAAGTAAGATCCTGGCCTCCGAGCTCGAATGGCCTTAGCTTTGATCACCAACTTTGCCACAAGTTACTTAGCATTTCTGAATCTCCATCTTTGAAATGAAGAGACTAATTTTGATAAGAAGGATATTAAATGGGGCATTGGCATTTTGGTAGTGGGTCTGCCACATGGGGCATCCTCAATGAATATAATAATTGTTGAAAGATAAGTGTTAGCATTGCCTCCCTGGGGCCAGACAGTGAAAGAGAAGTGGCAGTGGGGACAGCGCGAACCTGTTTGCCAGATGCCTACTCTGAGGGAAAGCCCATTCTGTTCCTTCAGGGGACAGGAGGATGGCATGAGTTCCAGGAAGCCCTGGGCCCAGCTCCGGCCCCTGGGTGTGGCGGTGACACCCCTCAGCACACTTGAGTTCCACTCCTCCCTCAAGAGAGTGCTTTAGTTCGCACTCTCTTCTCTCCTCGTCGGCTACAGGGTGAGCCCAGAAGTCCCTAGGGAATGTTGGGACCCAGGTTTCCTTTTACTCGAAGGAGGGAGCCATTTCTTCAGGATTCCCACCTGGGACTGGCATCGAGATTCCCCCTGGGACATGGACTCAGTGGCTACTCCTGTGTTCCCTTGGGCTGCCAGAAAGACAAGCCTTTCACACTGGAAAAGCTCCCTGAACTGGATGCTGGCAGCTCCCTCCCTCTCAATTTAGGCCAAAATGACAGTGATGACAATAAAGCCAAGTCATATTTCAGAGTGGCGTCCATTTTCCTATGAGGTGTATTATTTGGTTCTCACAGATCTATGAGGAAGGTAGGGCAGAATTTTTTAAGTTCCATTGTTGGAGAACTATCTCAGCCCACAAAATCAGAGGTGCAAATGTTCAATTTATTTCTTTTTCAAGCTCTCATCATGGGGGGAGGGGGTAACACAATTCTTGGTCATTTCCATTCCCCTCACTGCCCTGTGGGTTCTGCATAAGTGCTAAAGGCAGCTCGGTCTCTGCAGGTCTCCTCTGTGGCTTCCTTGTCTGATCTGGCAGAAGGGCTGGCTTGCTCTCAGCTGATTTCTGGGCCTATCTCAGCTATACAAGAACAGTCCTTGCTTCCTTGCTCCACTCAGGATTCTAACCCAACAAGGCTGTGCTGGGCCCTTCTTTGCAAACCCACTGGGTGTTTGCCCCACCTCCTCCACGCTTGACTTGGGACTGAGGCACAGGCCACCTCTGTTCTCAGAGCCTACAAACCGAGACAACTTATTTCCCCACCCATTCTACCAAGACCCAGGTTTATCCATCATTAGAGTCTTTTCCAATAGTATCAGAGAAGGTGGATTTGATGCTAATCTCAGCCATGTGTGTATGGTTCAGGTGGAGTAGCAGTTTATCAGTGGTATGAAATTCCAAATGGGTGATCCTATGGGCAGGTTGCCCTCTGGGTCCCTTCCATCTCTGACGTCTTCATTTTCAACACGTGGCTTCTAAAGTTGCTGGGTGTCTTGGCATCAGGTCAGGGATGGAGCGAGGGTAGAAGAATCAATTTTGGGAGATTTTTTTGGGTCAGGACTAGAAGCGCCACATGTCACTGCTAATCATGTTCTTTTACCAGGACTCCGTTACGTGACTGTGCTCAACTCTGCTCACCTGCAGGGGCATCTGGCAAGTGGAGTCCATCTGCGTGCCCAGGACCAGGAGGAAATGGGCTTGGCAAACAACAAGGCCATCTCTGTCCCGTCAGTACTTCATATGGGGGTGGGGCGGGCAGGAGGACTTTAATCCATCTTGGAGTAAGCAACCTAATTTGGAATCATCATGTAATTGCTCTGTCCTGAGATTCTAGGGCCTATCAGCTTTTGAAACTCAAAAGCCTTTTCTTTGCTTTGAATGTTCTCTGAACATGTTGCAAAGTCCAGCTGCTTAATGGGATAAGGGAACTGGAAACAAACTAAAGATACACACAACAAATATTTCACGATCATAGAGGTAAAGCGACTTGTGGTCAAGGCACAGCTGGTAAATTATGGGGCTAGGGCCTGATCAAGAATTCAGGACCTCACCCTCTTTGTTGGAGATCCTTAAAGCAAGACCTTTGGCGAGTCAAGAAGCCGGAAGAATCCCAGTTTGTTCACAGTCTGGTGTGTGATGCCTAGACCAAAGCCATCTGGGAACCCAGCGATGTAGTAAGGATGAAGCAGATGAGCTTAGAGACCTGAGCATGCCCAGGAGTTTATGTGGGGATCTGCATTCCAGTGGATAAGATCATTCTAGTGATCTAATCATTCCATTTTTCCTCTCTTATTGGCTCCTCCACCCCAGTTTCATCTTAGCTCTGCTTACCCCTTTCTGACACCCACTTCTTGTTACCTCCCCCACCCCTGTGCTCTCTGGGGCTCCGTGCTCTGCTGCTGCTAAGAGAGTCCTATCGGCATCAGCACTGGCTTGGGGGTCAGCCTGTGCTTCCCACCCATGCTTCAGTCAGCTGACCCTTAACTAAGCACCCTTCTGTAACAAGTGTGTTTTTGTGAGCTCTTCAGGGTGACAGGTTGAAGGGAATACCGTCATGGGCCAAGAGAAAGATTTCCTGAGCTTCATCTTCCTCATTCTAAAGTGGCGGACATAAAGTCAACGCTCAAGGATTTGTGTTGAGGCTTAAATGCAGAAGGGCCTTGCACAGAGCTCACTTCCTCACTTCCTGCAGCTCAGACCCTCTTCCGTCAGCTCCATCCTCTGTGTCTTGGTCAAGGCTCCTCCTCCTACTCCAGCTCTGGTCCCCAGTCACCTGGGACCCATTAAGTCTCTATCTCTTGACTGTTGCCCTTCTACTCTGCCTGCTGGATCATTCCAATCAGCATTCTAACAACTGCTCAATTTGTTCAACTTTTTGAAGGGATAAAAAAACATCCTTCTTCCATTCTGCTCCAGCAATTGCCCTCCCACTCACCACCCCATCCCAGATTCAAGCTGCAAAAAGGAAGAGTCCGACAGGCTGCTCTGTACCCACCCAAGTTAAGATTTAATATGGCGCCCGCCCTCTTCTCCATGAGGCTGTTCTTGCTGAGGTCAGCGAGGATGGCCATTGCATGCTCCGTGGCTCCTCTGTCTTCATCTTCACACTGAGGTGCGGTAGACTCTGTAGACTTGTCTTCCTTCTTTAAGCATTAGTTTCTTCTGGTTTTCCTCCTACCTCTTGGGATGCTCATTCACAGTCTTTTTTGCTGGCCCTTGTTTCTGTACTTGCTTATAAGTACAGTTTCTGTAGAGCGCCTTCTCTCTATACAACCACTCTTCACACTTGATACCACATGGGCATGATCTCACTCCCAAATGTATAGCTCCTAAACATGTATGTCCAGATTTTCATATTTAATGGGCTGCATGGCTTCTCCAAAGATGATGTTTTATCTACTTGACATTTGTGCTTCCTTTGCCCCCCCCCCACCCAATTTCTGCTAGATGTCATCTTCACCCTCCTTTACCCTCACTTCCCACATCCATTCTGTCATCATCAGCCAGTCTGATGATAATGTTTGGGGTTGTAGTTTGTGTGCCCATACTAGCTCCATCCACCTCCATATTTATATTCACTGGCTCTCTGATGTCATCAATTCTATTAAGGGTATCTGCAGAGCAATTTTTGAAAATGTAAGTTTAATACTGCCTGAACAAGTATGCCTGCTTCCCCCAAAACTTCCCTGTATCCCCACTGATGAAGAGTAACATGTTCCATTCCTTATGTGATCCAGACCCAGTGGGAGCTGGCTTCTGCCCGTTTTTCTTATCTCACCTCAAGGCCCTTTCTCTCAAGCTCACTGCACTGAAGTTACACTGCTTCACCTTCCATTTCCATTAGCACAGCCTCCTTGGCCACTTTGGGGCCCTGGGTCACTATTCTCAGCTCATCACCTCATTCTTGCCTATCCTTTTGGTTGTGGCTAAAATGTCACTATCCCTGATAGAATTCCAATGCCTCCTTTTATTCTCTCTGTTCATGCTATCCATTTTCTTCATAGCTCTCATCACAGTTGGTGATTATAAAATAGTTTGTGTATTACAGCGTGCCTCCCCAGCAGACTGCAGCTCTGGGAGGTGAGGATCAGGTCTCTTTGGGTCACAGCTATAGCTCCAATCTTGGCACACAGGAAAGCTCAAGAAAAATTTATTGTGGACTAATTTTTCTGGTTGTTAATGAGCTCTTGCTATGCCAGGTAGCTCTTTGCTATTTGTTTTGTTTTATTCCTCACAAAGGTCTCTGAGGTAGGTGGTATTTTCCACTTTATAGGTAAAGAAACAGAGACACAGAGAGTTTAAGTCACTTGTCCAAAGCTACCCAGAGGGCACGTGGCAGAACTTGGCTGTAGTTTTGGGTCCCCAGCTCTTCACTGCCTGGCTTTGCCACCACTGAAGGGTGAATGAACATATACTGTGCTCAGGGATGGAGCTGTGGGGTCTTGGTTCAGTCACTTCCTTTGGGATGGAAGAAGACAGGAACTTGGAACCTGTGAGCACTCCTCACCCTGCTCATAGCAGCCCTTCTACCTAGGCCTCCTCCAGGTAGAAGGTCAGGGAGATGCTGGAGTGTCAAGCAGGCTGGGGGCTTGGGGAGACCTAGGGCTTTAAGACAGCACTGGAGAGGTGGGCCAGGCTATGGCTGAGGTGGCTTTGGAGAGGAGGCCTTGAAGAGGAAGACATCTTCAATGCTGAGGAGTGTGAGTAGGGAGGGGGCTTGTCTGGACATGTTCTGGATGATGGGGTACAGGGCTTATCTGAATCCTATCCTATCTGGATCCTTGGGAGAAGGGACTAGAGTAGAGGATAAGCATGTTTTAAAAGTAGCATTGAATGAAAAAATTTATATTTCATCTCCTGAATCCCAAAGCAGAGGATGGTGGCTGTGGAGAGGCCACTGATTTATCTGGTTCAGTCTCATCTCTAAGCCTCTCTTTGCCCAGGCTATTCCTGTTGTTTCAAAGTTCCCCTAATCCACACCTCTCATGATCTCAAACTTACTCCCTTAGACCACAACCTCTCTGGGGCAGGGATTGGAATTTTCAGTCTCTTATTCCCAGGCCCTCACTTAGGGCTCAGCACTTAGTAGGTTCTTTCATATCTTTGCTGAACTGTTGGACCCATCTGACTCCCCCAGGCCGAGTCAGTTATTTCCTCCTCTGTGTCACCTTCCTAAATAGTTCACCCTCTCACATATCCTGACCCCACATGCGTTTCTTTATTCTTCTGCCTTTCCAGTGAGCATGCAAGCTCCTTGGAGCTGGGAGCCATGTCAATATCGCCTATCTCCAATGTTTAACACTTATGGTAAATGAATGAATGAACAAGTGGTCTTCCTTCCTCCAGTCTCCATTAACTCCAGCTTCTAGTTGGTGCATCCCAAGCAGCTCTGACTTTGGAGCAGTGCCTCCCAGAGGCAGGGAGGTGGAAGTGCAAGTGGAGAGCGGGTCCCTGGCCCAGGAGAGGGCTTGCTGGCTGCAGGTTGTTTCTTCTTGGAAACCTCCTCAGGACACAAACACTCACGCTGTCTAAAGACCAGATAGAGCTATAGGGAATCAGACTCATGCAGGAGCTTCCTAAATATATATATATATATATATATATATATATATATATAAATGTCTCTAGCATCTATTAGACACCAGTCACTGGACCTAAATTTATTTCACTTTTGATACCTACAAATATTACTGTTTCCATTATATAGATGAAGAAATAGACACAGAAGTGAAATATTTTGCCTTTTTGGTCTTATAAGTAGACAGATCTAATGTTCGCTTTCTTGACCACTACCAGTTTTTTTTTTTTTCTGTCAGGGATGGATTATAAATAGGTCAGGTTCTGTTCCTTTTCTCTTGTGGGCTTTTCTCAGCCCTGTTCATTTTTTGGTGGGGGTTGAATCTCCCTATGAGCAGCCTGAGCGTCTTAGGGGCGAGGTTTGTCAGGTCTTACGACTGACCACCAGGTGGTGCTGTTGGCCCAACATATGTCCTTACAGTCTTGCCCTTTGGGGGGCAGGGGTGTGGCGTGTTCTAAACTTCCTCAAAAAGAAAGTTTGTGCTGTCTGTATGCCTTAAGTCCCTCCCTTTGCCGACTTTCCACAAGTCACCTCCTCTGAGCTCTGAAATGGCCTGAGGAAGTTGCCCTCTCTGTGGGATGGAACCTCAGGGAATGAGAGTAATTGGAGTTTTGGTCTCAGAGTTAGAAATAAGAAGAGCCAGGATTTGAAAGCAGGTCTGTTTGATCCTAAGTCTTCATATTCTTGGCATACAAAGACCTGGCCAGAGAGTTGTACACAACCCTCAGGCTCTACCTTAGCTGGCATGGCTACAGATAGATGGTCTGGGAGGCACCTGTACAATTCAGGTTCCCGGGCTGTGTTTAGAGAGCAGGCTCCATGAGGTTTCCTTGGGAGGCAGGTGCAGGCATCTCAGCACCACCATAAAGCTCGGCACCATTTCTCTCCTTGAGCAGTGATGTTATTCATTGCCTTTCCTGCCTCTGTGGATTCTCTTAGTAGAATCACAAGTTTGCCTTAGAGTTGTGGGGTAACTCATGTGACCCTCTGGAAAATGCCATCTGTCTCCTCTAGTTTCTTCTCTTCACGAGCCACCTCTTCTTTTTATTTTCCTAATTTTTTGAGGAGATTCATGTTGATCTGTTAATGGACAGTTATGATTGCATGAACAAATAGGTTCAATAAAGGACAGGGCTGCGCAGACAAGGGGAGAGACGGGAGAGGCAGATACCATTGACCAAAACAAGAGTGTTGCTATCTCGTTAGTGAAATGATTGCTCAGCCATCCACATCCTGGGAGAATCTGGGCCAGGAGCAGTCCCCCTGGCCAGGAGGCAGGCCTCTGTGTCCAGTCCAGGATGTGCCAGAGACAGTGAGCTTGTTATCTCTAATCCTCAAAACAGCTTGTGAGGAAGGGATTACTGGGCTCATTTTGTAGATGAGGAGGGAGCACTCAGCACCGTGGTTCAGAGTGTGGACTCTGGAGTTGTGCACCTTGACCTTCCATTGGCCTACAGGCCCAGGTGTGCTTGACATACCTGTGCACTTTTAGGGGTCCCACTCTGCCTCCTACCCCAGCAGCCACCTGCTCACAGACAGGTAATTGGATGGGGAGTCCCAGGTAGCAAGGAACAGGCCTGGCAAAGATCAGACTTGAGTCGAGGGTTCTAGGGTACCTTTGGGGTCTGGGATATTTGGCTACCTGTTGAGTCACATGTCCCACCTCCTGGGGCTCCTCAGTCTCTATGCTTCCTATGCCTTTTGCTCACATGGATAATCCCCAAAACTTTCTCCAGTTGCCTGGAATCCACATGGCTCTGTGCTCTTTATGCTCTTTTCTGGCGCTTCGAGAAAAGGTCCCATCATTGTGCCCATGTCATCATCTCCTTGCCACCCTCCTACTCTCACACCTATTTCTGAAGATGCTCTTCCTCCTCTTCTATAAATTCCCTCATATTCTCTTCTAAATAGTCAAATAGCAGATATTTTGAAAGAATCAAATGTTTCTTTGGTTTTCTAGAGAAAAGTGGATCCCAGGTTTTTTCAAAGTGTGAAAACTGAGCTGGATATTCCAGGCCCTTAGATAAAGACAAATGTCGCCTCACACATATTCCTGGGCTACCCTCCTCAAACCTCAGAAGTCCAGTCATCCCGTTCTTCCCCTAGGAGCCAGGACCAATTTGCCTGTGAATCTGAGTCAGGGAGAGGCCTGTGCTGGGCTCTCTGATTATCCCTGGAGCCCATTTCTGCTGCTTTTAATTGTGAACTAAGCATTTTCTTGTTGTTGTGTTATTATTATGACTTTTCCTGGACTTTGAACCCAACTTTACTTAACTTTTAACCAATAATTCCATAATGTTTCTACTTATGTTTTCCCATGGAAATTCCTGTTCCAGATCTTTTAACCAAGAAGTATGTACTAAATGCTTGTTAAAAAAAAATCCAGACTTATAATTCCCAAAACATTTTTTAAAATGAAAATTGATCTTTCATTAGTAATTTATTTTTTCCTACCACCATCTCTTTTATCCTGTAGTCTCTTTCCTTCCCCTCTCTCTCTTGACCTCAGAGCCCTCAAGATGTTATTAATGTCCCGTTTCTTTGAAGTGTTCTATGTTGTTGAAATGCCTGCTCTATAAAAAAAGGTCTGTTTTTTAAATTTGTTATTATCATTCTGACTTTCATTACTGCACATGATTTTCTCAAGTTCCCTCTATTTTGTTGAAAATGGTGGCATTCCTTTCTTTGTCATGGTTATGTAATACTCCACCACATATATAAATGGGCCACATCTTCTAGATATTATTATTTTTGATCTTCAAGCCAATCCTGCAAGGTAAACATCTATTCCCATTTTACAGATGAATTACTGGACAGGGAGGTTAAGGGACATGCCCTGTTTACTTAAATACTAACTGGCAGAGTCAGAATCAGAATCCCCTGACTTTGAAGAGCTTATTCTTTCTACTACTCCACAAGTAGGATCCTTAGGGTAGGTGACCGGCCAGGACCATGGAATGGAGAGTGTATTCATTTCTAGTGCTCTAATAAACAAGCACAAATGGAGTGACTGACAAGAGAAATTTATTCTGCATTATTATTCTGCACAGTTCGGGAGGCCTGGAATCAGACTTGCAACCAGTGGGCTGCATTCCCTCTGAAGTCTCACGGGGAGAATCTTCCCTGGCTTCTGCCAGGCTTTAGTGGCTCTGGGAATTGTTTAGCTTGAGCATGACCCGGTCTCTGCCGCCATCTTCATCTGGGCTTCTCTTCTCTACATGGCTCTTTTCATTGTATTTCTTGTCCTTGGAATAAGGGATCTATTGGATAACCTGAGGCTATGTCTTCTGGAGATCTTTACCTTAATCACATCTGCAGAGACCCTTTTCCCTAAATGGCAAAATCCAGATGTTCCAATGGATATATCTTGGAATCCAGATGGATCTATCTTGTGGGGCCAACATTTGCGCCATTGCACATAGCCTGTCTTCTCTGGGGAATGCAGGGTTCCCCTGTTCTGTTGCTGTGGCAGCTAAGGTTGGGCCAAACAAGGTGGCAGCAAAGGGACAAAAGTTTTAACTCATTAGAAATCAGAACTTCCTGGCTAGAGTTAATCGAGGAGGCCTGGGCCTTTGGTGGAGGCAGCTTGTACCTGTTATTAGAGATGAGTGACGGGAGGCTGGACTCAGGGCCAGTTTATCCTTTGCCCTGGGGGACACAAAACATGTAATACTTCGAGGGGCTCATGCATGCATGTTAGCTTCTTTTAAAATCAGAAAACAGGAGGCTCCCTGGTGGCGCGGGGTTACAGTCTCAGTGCTCTCAAACTATTGCCAGCCACTGCACCATGAGTTCGATCCCCAGCCAGGGAGGTGACCCACGTGGTGCAGCAGAGCTCTCCTGTTTTGCCCACTCCTCCTGTCAGCAGTGTATTTTGGTACCTCTGCCTGTTGTGCTCCCTGCTCTGTCTTTGGTGAATCCTATCACCCCTACAGCTCTGGCTTAGATCCTGGTTCTTGTAGGCATAAGTAAATAAAAATAAATCTTAAAAAAAAATAAAATCAGAAAATAAAGATCTATTAGGTCAAAGAAATGTTTTATTATATACTTTTCATGGATTCCTCTCTACACCAAATGCAGTGTAAAATACAACTTTTATTCTTTGCTTGATGAAGAAAGGAATCTGGGAAAGCAAAAGTGCCTCCAGCACGAAACACAAGTCCCCCTGGCTAGACTGTCACTTAGGAAGAAGATGGGGAGGAGGGGCCCTGGGGCATCGGGAGGGGCTGTCACCTTCCTGCTTTCATGTTCTGACAGTTGCTTAGGGTCTCATCAGCCTGCAATGAATGCCCTCTACCTCGTAGGAGAAAGCCTGTTTGGGAGGACACCTGTTCTGGATCACTGGGAGCTGGCACTTGAGGATGGGCAGTTTGTCACAGTGGGCCTCTGGGCACTTGCTAAAGGTTAACTACAACAATAATGCATAGTCCCCTTCGGAGAGATGGGAAAGGAACCCAAGTTTCTTGCGAATCCACTTTCTTCTGGGAACCTCAAGGAATTATTTTGCTTGTGAGAGGAGCTTTTTATTTCTCTTGGGCACGTTGTTTTGTCTCCTGATTTTACAAATAAGGAAAGTGAGGCTCAGAGAAGGTCAGAACCTGCTCACTTCCTTATTGGTCAGCAATAGCTACAGGTCTGATCCCCAGGCTGGCCGCCTTTCCACAGCAGTGTGATGCTGCCTCCGCGTTCCTGGACTGTGCAAGAAAGCACCGGGGGGGAGTAGATGGTGGTGGGGCTGGGCTTGGGGTGAAGCTTCTCATGCTGAATTTTTGGACTCTGGGTCCAAGTGGCTATATTGAAAGGAACCCTGGCAGGGAGGTCAGCATGCCCCAAGTCTTCATTCAGGCCCTGGAGGGGGTGGGACAGGACATGGGGCTCTCCTATTGCTTCTGTGGCTGGCAGTTCTGTAACATGGGAGAAGTACTTCCTGTACCCTGACTGTGGCATTCTCGAGGGTGATACGAGAGGGAGTGGATGTGATCTCCCTCCTTTCCGGCATGGGAGTCATCTCTACCCTGGTCCTTCAACAGCTTGTCTTCCCAGCCAGCTTGGAGGCCTCTCAAGATGAGGGAAAAAGTGTTTCATTTTATGTCCCTAAATCTTTGATTTTGTACCACTGGGTACAACTTATATTCCTACTTACTTAGTGGGATCCTTTAACTTACTTTCTAAAGAATGCCATTCCTGTCCTAAACCATGATATTCATGAAGTCATAGGCTGAATTCATTAATTCACTCCTTTCATGGATCTTGGTGGGGTTTCTGTGGGGTAGCAGACCCTTCAAGAGGCTGGGGAAACAGCAAATTAAAAAAAATCAAGTCTCTATTTTATGGAGGTTACATTCTCTTAGAGGAGATGGAAAATATATATTCAGGTGATGAAAATCTCTTATGGAGAAAATCTGGCAGGATAATGTGTTAGATCAAAATCTTTGGTCCACAGATTTTAAGGAAGAGATTTTACATTACAGCTCAACACACATACAAACACAAAACAGAACAAAAAACTGCAGAAATAACACCTTTACCACATGGAACAGGTGGTGATATTTTTTCCTCTTCTATTTTATTTTTAAATAGATTGGTTATGGGCCAATGAAGACTGATTTTGTGATCGACTAATGGATTGCAGCCTGCAGTTTGAAAAAATCCCGGAACACTGGGGGACAGTCGGGGTGAAGCATGTCATTATAGAAAGGGTGGCCAGAAAAGGAGCCTCAGTGCAAGTGGACTTGAATAGAGGCAACAGCACTGAGGAGAGAAGGTGGAGGTTCGCAAATTTCCAGGGGAAGAGCGTTCCCAGCAGAGGGAGTGATGAGTGCAAAGATCTTGAGGTGACGTTGCACTGGGGTGAGGTGTGCCCGTACTGTGTCTGTGTGTTATGTGGTCCCTATAGCCAAGTACACGTGAGAATAACACCACAGCTCAGTAGTAGCTTAGAACCGCTGATTTACTCTTTTACAGTTCTGGAGATTAGGGTTGGCGGGGCTCTGCTCCTTCTAGAAGCTCCAGGGGAGAATCCATTTCCCTGCCTTTTCCAGCTTCTAGGGGCTGCCCATGCCCCTTGCCTCCTGGGCCCACATCATCCTGACCTCTGTCATCATTGCTCCTTCCCTGACCCCGCGGCCTCCCTGGCGATTACATTGGGTCCAGCAGGGTTAGGGTTAGGATATCCAGCAGGATAATCCAGGACAACTGATTATGAACTTTAATCACATCCGCAAAGTCTCTTTGGCCATATAGGGTAATATGTTCACAGTTTCTGGGGATTATGGTGTGGTGATCTTTGGAGGTGGTGTTATTATTCAGTCTACCATGCCGTGTAAAATCATCTTGTGTGGGCTGTTTGTGAGCTCCCCGAGGTCAGCATGTTACAGGAATTCTCCTGCATAGTGTCCAACGTTCTATGTGCATTGGGAGCTTGTCCAATGTGCTATGTGCATGGGGAGTATGATGCATGTTTGCTGAATGGTTAAATAAATGAGGAGCGTCTCCTTCCCTACTTCTCTTGCTCCTCTAGCCCATTTTTTTTCTGCTCTTCTGGTAATAGATCTGCTCAAAGGAACCACCAGGGCGAGACAAAGGGGTCAGTGCTTGTGTATTTGCACAGAATTGGAAAACCCTCACCCTATTCTGCTCCCATTCACACGTAGCTTCTTGCAAGTCAGAGCTAGAAGGAACTGTGGAGTTCACAGGTCTAGCCTCTCCACTTGCAGAGGAGGAGAACCGTGTCCACCCCCTTCCCTTCTAGGTTTTATGTTTGTTTTTTTTTGGACTCAATTTTATAAGATTGTTTATTTTACCTTCAGAACACAAGATCTCCTTTTCTCATTTTTTCTTGACCTCATTGGTAAAGAGCAGGCAGCAATCTTCCCATTTGACAGGTGAGGAAACTGAGGCCCTAAAAGTCAGGGGGTAAAATTAGACCTAGAACACAGGTGTGCTGAGTTCTCCTCACCCCACACTCCTTCCATTAGCTATCCTGACCTCCTTTATTAGCGAAGATCAAAGTATCTGATGCCCTAGAGTCCTTTTAGAGGGGTCTGATATAGGAAGAATGGTCCATTGTGTTTTCTGAATGCCAAGGAGCAGAAGTAAAACTTTAGAGACATAGAATTTAGTTCAACACATGGGGGAACACTAGAGAATCAGCATGACCCAGACTAAGGAGAAACAGGGAACCAATTCCTGTCACCGGACAGTTCTTAGCAGATGCAGGATTTGGAAATCGTTAACCTCATTTAGGTCATCTCTGAGTTAAGGTTTAGCCACAGCCCTTCAAGACCATAAGAGAGCAGACCCTGAGCTGAAAGCCCCATCCTCTCTTCCATCCATCTTGAGTCTAATGGCGGAGGGGCAAGGGAAGGGTGTGGAAAAATGGAGTCTGGGTCTAAATTGGGGGTGGGGAACTAATGTAAAAGGAAACCCCTAACAGGCAGCCCTCCCCATAGGAGATAACAATCAAATTATATACATTTAAATGGCAGTCTCAGGGTCTTACTGATTTTCATATGAAAACTCAACTTGGAGTCCTTGGCATCTGTTTCTCCTTTTAGGATAGAAACTAAGAGACTATTTACATATTCTTAGGGCCCTATCACCAATTAAATCTTTTCAGAACCTTAGTCCTCCCTGTCCCCCAACCCCCACCAGCTCTCTCCACATTTGGGATTCAGTTTCTTGGCAGACAGTGGTTGCCGTTCTCTTTGGTGATTTATTTATTCAGTCGGATTATTTTTCATCTCTAGCCTGGACATATCAGGCCTCGGAGTCCACCTTATGATCATCGGGAGTGTCCCAGCTCAGGGACCCTCCCGGACCGGGCCCTGGGGCCATGCAGGGAACACATTCCTTCAGGCGCCAAGGCGGCCTGTCTCCGTGTCATCCCTCCGCACCCTGCCCTTCCCTCCCCCTTCCTGGCTGTGACAGAGCTTCCTTCTGGAGAGGAGACGAGGGCGCACAGCTGGGTGACGTCAGGAGGAATGCACAGGGGCCTAAGGGGCCCGGAAGGAGCAGAAATGAGATGTCACTGAAAGCAACTGGACGGTCCGTTTCATCATTTGCCTCGGAGACTATCTGGTCTGACTGGGACCCAGGAATCTGCTGAAATGTCTGAGGAAGCTGTGTCTGATGGAATGTGATGATGAGAAGCCAGTTCCTCCCACCTCACTGTCCACTGGCTCGACTGTTCCCAGAGGCAGCAGAGAAGCCAGGAGTTTGGAGACAGCCTCGGTTCCCTCCCTGGCCCCACTCTAACCGGCTCTGTGACCTTGGGCATGTCACACAGCTTCTCTGAGTCTCCTGTGTGACATCCAATAGCTGGCATAAGCAGAGGCCGCATGGGGCCAGGGGGCTACATGAGTCAGTGGCTATGGGCCCTGGCAACATTACTGCTGCACCGTGGGACCCGCTAGGTGTCAGGCAGGAGGGGTCAGCTGCCATCGTAGATGAATAAACTGTGCTCTGCGTACTCATAGGCAGAGGCATATAAAGAGACATTCTATCTGATTCAATTCAGAGCCCAGAGTCTGGGCTTAGTGTCTTGACAGCAGACTGGGAATGAAGTGACCTCCAGCTGTAAGCTCATAGTTTGTGTATAAAGTGAAGATGATACGCATTTCAACGTGGTTGTTGAGTTTTAGAGAATATCATGTCTGAAAAGCTCAGATTATACAGGGAAGTGTCCAACAGCTATTCTTTTTTTAAAGATTTATTTACTTATGCATACAAGAACTGGGGTACTGGCCAGAGATGCAGGGGGTGAGTGGGGAACAGAACAGGCAGACTGACTGAAATACACTGCTGAGGGGAGTAGCAGGTGAGGCAGGAGAGGTCTGCTGCACCATGTGGGTCACCTCCCTGGCCGGGGATTGAATTCAGCAGCTGTGGACAGCTTCACAGTGCGGTGCTTAACTCCTTGTGCCACCAGGGAGGCCCAACTATTACTCTTTCTACTAGAGCTATTGTTATTAGGAGAAGTATTGTGATTATTTCTAGCAATACAGTAATCTAGATATACTCATCACAATGTACTTACCATCTTATAATGCTTATAATAAGATGCAATTTCCTGGGAGTTCAGTGTTAAGTAGGTGAGATGGGCCCTGGAGTAGAGAAATAGAGGGAAGCAACCAGCACAGGGGATGTGGGAGCCAGCCACACGGCCTCAGTCCTTCCTGCCACCCAGTAGCCATGCCATCTTCAGCAGGTTCTTTTACATCTCCTGCCGCTGTTTCTCATCTGTTAGATGTGGACGATAATCATACCTACCTTGAAAGACTGGGTGAGGATGAAATGAACCAGCATCTCTAGAGCCATTATAATGTAGGGTGCCTGTCCCATGGTAGGAGCTACTGAAGTGCTGGCTTCAACTATCGGCAGGAAGCAATAAATACTGTGTGGGACACGAGGAAAGCTTTCGGAGGAGGGGTGGCATTGATGTTGAACTTTGAAGATCAAGAAAAGATTTCCAGGTATGCTAGGGAGGGGGGCGCTAAGCATCCTAGGTCAAGGGAATAGTCTGAGCCAGCAAGTTGAAAGGGGTGGTTTGTTTAGAACATGAAGTTCTGTGCTGAAGATCTGAGTATAAGTGTGGAAGAGCGTTAAGTGTGTAGCATGAAGGGAGATGGGACAAGAAAGGGAGGCCAGTCTGTCGGTCAGTCAGTCAGCTGGTTGGCTGATTGGCTGGTGTAAGAGCTGGGGGCCCGAGGGAAGGGGGTGGATTCCTCCTCTTGAAGAGGGCAGCAGGGCTGCATTTTGGAGAAAACAGTCAGGCCGCAGTGTCTGGTTTGCAGGGACTCATCCTGGCCACTCATCCATTGTCCTTAGGGGCTTTAAAAAGATGCACCGATGTCAAGGCTCTGCTCCTGACCAAGAAGAAAGGAGGGATGGGACCTGGGCAGGGTCAAGTTGCTCAGAGGACTGTTAGATTGGAGGCAGAGCAGCCAGAAACCAATGTCTTAATACAATTCAGAGGTGCCTGAACCAGCATTTCAGAGTAGTGACAGCAAGAGATAGACATAAGCAGAAGGAGGTGACCATGGTGGTTGGGAACCTCTCCTCCTTCTGGGAGCCATTTCCCTCCACTCTGACACTCGGGCTGCCATTCTGATGCAGGAGGCAAGAGATCTGATGTCAAGATCCAGCTGTTCTAGGCATGTGTGTTTTTATAAGCAATCTGGAACGTGAGCTATGCCACGGAGGATTCCTGCATTCTCTTCAGGCCACGAGGCTATTGCTCCACCTCCTCCTCTGTAGACAGAGCTAAATCACCAGACTCTTCCCTGGGATCTGCTCTGATGTCAAGGGTTAGTTGTTTTCGTGGGCCGGGCCTGGGAGGGTGTATGTTCAGAGGCCAGGCTGCCAGTCTTTGAAATCAGAACTGATTGTTTTTAAATAATGTTGGAGTTTATTTATTTTTTTTTTAAAGATTTATTTATTTATGCATACAAGCACTGGGGTACAGGCCAGAGGTGTGGGGGGCGGGTGAGAGGATTCACCACAGACAGA
>JAGFMF010011637.1:2465545-2541881 GCA_019455555.1 Galemys pyrenaicus
TCCCCTCTCTGGCCGGCAGCAGGGATCGAACTCGTGTTGCAGTGGTTGCGGTTTGCTTCATAGTGCGTTGCTTAACCCACTGCGCCACCAGGGAGGCCCAATGTTGGAGTTTAAAATTTATTTCTTATATTGGTGCTTTGGCAAACATTTGCCAGGCAGGGCAGGTGATCTCTTTTGGGGCCTCATGGCTGAACTACACAACCCCAGAACATGGGCCTAATCTCCTTTCACTTTTTTTAAAAAAGATTTATTCATTTATGCAATTAAGAACTGGGGTACAGGCCAGAGGTGTAGGGGGTGAGGAGATTCACCAGAGACAGCGGGGTACAGAACTGGCCAATCAACTGCACATATTGCTGAAGGGCGCAGCAGGCGAGGCAGGAGAGGTCTGCCGCGCCATGTGGGTCCCTCCCTGGCCGGCGGTAGGGATCGAACTCGTGCTGCAGTGGCTGCGGTTAGCTTCATAGTGCATTACTTAACCCACTGTGCCATCAGGGAGGGCCCTCCTTTCACTTTTAAGGACAACAAAGACCCACAATTCACTTGATATCCAGCCTGTGAAGCTCCTGTTCTTCATGAGTCCCTAGACAGTCTTGGTGTGGCTGAACCAGGGGCATGGTTATGCCAGCAGGCAGAGATGATTCTGGGAGCTCTGTGTGTGTGTGTGGGTGTGCGTGTGAGATCACTAGGAGAGAGGGAGTCGCAAATGTGGGCAGGTAAGATGTGGTGTAAGCCTGGATGGAAATCAGGAAAGGCAGAGTCTTGTTTCCGGACTGTCCCCTCTTTCACTTAGGTCTGTCACCTCTTGTCTTGCACCTCTGTTTTCCCATTCTGTAAACTACGAGGTCAGCTGGTCTCCAAGATTCCTGCTGTGCTATCACCTTATGGCTTCTTGAAGGTGACTTTTTAGCTAATGATTAAATATAGACTCCGAGGGCTGAGTTCTTTAATAAGATGTGTCTAGAGGATGGTGTAGGGAGGAGACGTCTTTGGGGAACACTTAAGCAACTCCTATAAGGAATGAGGGAGAAGAAGAGAGCAAATATTGGTTGATATCTAGCATCCACCAGGGACTGCTTGGGTTTTTTTTTTTTGACCTGAGGTGGATTGCAATTCCTTCCTTCAAAAAAATCTCAACATTCATACTCAAGTATATACTACTATGAGACAGAAAGTAAACAGAAAGAGTTAGGACAATGAAAAAATAAAGGTGGTTAAGTAAAACAAAATAAAAGGAAATTTAGTATACATGACAGCAGGACGCTACTGAGAAGAATGATAACACTAAGTTCCCTTTCTTGAGCGTCTGTTATGTGTCACGCACAGGCTCGTTCAATACTACATATACTCAATAAATTAAAATTACATGAAAAAAAATCATAATTTTGTGAACTTCATTTTTACAAAAATCTGTGAGGCAGGTGGGGTTCACCTCATTTTATAGCTGAAGAAATTGAGGTTCAGGAGTTTGTGATTGCTCATGGCTAAGGCTTCAAGGAACAATACAGAACCAGCTCTGAGCATTTTAGTGGCTTATATAAAAGTGGAGGGCACTTTTCTGCTCTTTTTCATAGCACCCTGGGCCCCCATTACAAGGTTTCTGACCTTAGCTGGTGGTAGTGGCAGTGGGGTGCTCCTCCCAGGAGCATACAGTAGATTTGTAATGTGAGTGGTAGCTCCCTCCATTTGTCCTTCCTCACTCCCTCCTTCCTTTCTTCCCAAGGGCGAATTAAAGAAGAAAATAACAAATATACAGGCCACCTTTTGTCTTTTCTTTAAAACAAAATAATTTGTCAAGTTGCGGGAGGGGATAAAAAGTGAACTATTCTCAGGTCTTAGATCCCTACTTCTGAGCAGGATGCTAGTGAGTGAAAAAACATGAAACTGTCACCGTGGACATTTTTGAGAAGCAGTACCCATGGACGATGGCTCTTCTTGTTCACCGGAAATTCTCTCGCAGGCCTATGAAATTCAGGTAGATGGGCTATGTGGGCTTGCAAGATGCATTACTGATCCTTTCTTTGCATGTTTTGGATAGAACTCAGTGAACCTAGGAGCACTCCCTGACCCAGGTGTTTGAAAAGAGAGAAATGGGTTTATGGGCAGATGGTTGGCAGCCTCCTCTCTTCCAGCCAAAGGAGTAGATTCTGACTTTTAGGTGTGCCCACCTTCCCTGAGCCCACCACCATGACAGGAGCACCCTGAGACCCCCTCTGGACAGAGGCCCTGGCCAGGCACCAGCTGGGAGTGCTCCCCTCTTTCAACTTGAGCTCAGCATCTGAGCCCTGGTTCTGGGCTCCAGGCTCTGCTCTGGCCCTTCCTCTCCCATTGGCAGCCTGCTCCTCCCCTCTGGCTCTGCGGTTGGCACCTGGCCCTGAACATGGCCTTGATCTTACCGTCACTCAGTGACTGCTGATAAGAGAAGTCATATTCAGGTCCAGTCTCAGAGGGTCACAGGCACAGGGAACCAGGGCGTGGGCTGCAGAGTCCGGTAACAGGTGCTAACGCCAAGCTGCTAGTCGTTACCTGTGTGACCTTACTCAAAGCCAGGCCACCTCTCCCAGCCTCGGAGACCTGTCTGGGACACCCAGGTTGGTGAGCTCTACCTCAGCCAGGTGTTGAGAGGGTTAACCGAGGGAGCAGCCGGCACAAGGCTGTTTCCTAGGAAGCACTCAGGGGAGCCAGCTTTGTTGTTCGGATGTGAGGTTTTGAGTCTCACTGTAGACAGGGCACCAGGGTCGTAGCTTCTGTGTCCTGTGCACTCACTGATTTCCCCAAAGGCACAGCCCCATAATATCCATTCTGAGGAGTTACCATACTCCTGATTAACACGAGGAAACAGGCGGAGAGGGAGAAATGAGGACACCCGACGCCACCGCCAGCAAGTAGGGAACTGGACTCGAACCCGGGGCTCCTGACTCCGCGTCCCGGAAAGCCTCAGCGGCGGCTTTGATCTCCCAAAGCTGCGGTGGACGACGTGCCAGGGAGAAGTCAGAGGCGAGGCGCTGCGCCCCTGGCGGCCCCTCCTCCCCTGCACGGCGGCGGGCGGCCGGGCAGGAGGAATTCGAGCGGCTGGCTTGTGCTCATGCTTGAGGAATGTCTTGAGAAGTCGTGCCTAAGCCCTCTGTATCTGACTCATCATCTCCCCGTCTCCAGGAGTGTCAGAGAAGAGCTCCCTTAATCCCTCCTGTCCTCGGTCCCAGGCTTTCATTTGTCAAACTAAAAATATTCCCTCCGGGAACCTCCTTTTGCCAGAGGCCGAAGGAGGTACGGGGGAATGGCGTTTCAGTGTCACTTCCTGACAGTGCCTCCTTACTGTTCATCCGCCAGCGAAACGGAGAGGGCGCGAGAGCAAGGGGCCTCAGCCGTTCTTGGGCCGGGGCCAGCCGGTTCACCTTGCTCCTGCAAGCCGGCTTCCCGTCCCCTCGCTAGGGCTCCAGACAAAAGCCTATCTGCCTGACACCCAGCTTTGGCCCAGTCCCTCGGGGCTGCGTCGCGATTCGTGCCAGGTGAGGGCTAGAGACTGCCAAGTTCATTTCCTTCGCAGCCGGAGGGGAGGGTGGGCTGGCACGGTTTGTACTTGTCTGCAAGGCTAGTTTACCTGGAAGGTAAAGGGAAAAAAGCAGTTCTGGCTCGCAAGGTAAAACAGGGAAAGAGGGCTCCCCAGTCAGACAACCCGGACTTGGGAAGGTTTTTCTCCTTCCTTATTTCATTCTGTTCACTCCTGGCAGCCTCTTGGTCCTGAGGGCTATCCTCAGTGTGCATGACCTTGCCCCTAAGCGTTGGCTCACTGCTATAGAGGGACCTCCAGGGTCCCCACTGGCACAGTGGAAATAAAGAACAGTGATACCGAAGGAGCATGGTCTTGGGTTCGGGTGTGGGCTTTACTCTGGTAAAATTCTAGCTATGTGATCTTGAGTAAGGCAGTTCCTCTCTGAACCTCAGTTTCCTCATCTGTCTTACTAAATAATCATACCCATTACACAGGGCTAATGTGCAGATCAGTAACATGGCATAGCTAAAGTGAGTCATACAATGACAGGAGCAGAAATCACCCTTATCATCATCATCATCATAATCATGATCATCATCATCATCATTCTTTCAAGACCCAAGGAGCGCACCAACGAATACCCCGTACACCACTGGAATCAGAAGACCTGGTTCGAATCCTTAACTAGCTGTGTTGAGCGCCAGGCAAGTCCTCTAACATCTCTGATTTTATGCACGTGTAAAACGAGGACCGTGGACTTGATTTCTTCTGGGATCTTTCTCACATCTAAAATTCTAGGGCTCTCAAGATAGCTGGGAGTAGATGTTAATAAATTCTTTCATCCTTTTAAGGAACACACGAATAGTGTAAATGCTTGCACTGCACAAAATTGGCATTGCCTTGTGCCCCTCCCCCGATTCTTATGTTGAAGCCCAATGTGACTATAACTGGAGACAGATCTTTAGGAGGTAATTAAGGTTAAATGAGGTGCTAAGAGCGGGGCCTAATTCTGATAGGACCCAGACATTGGAAGAAGAGGGAGAAGATGGCTCTACTCTCTCTCCTCCCCTCCCTCTCATATGAGGACACAATGCAAAGGGGGCCCTCGCAAGCCAGGAAGGGTCCCCAGCAGGAAACAGACCCTGCTGTCGCGTTGGTATTGGACGTTCCAGCCTCCAGAACTGTGAGAAAATACTTCTGTGTTTAAGTCCTCCAGGATATGGCATTTTGTTCTGGCAGCACAAGCTAACTACGACCCTAGTGAAGGAGTATTAGCTGGGAGAGGAGCCCTCAGGTGGTCCACCGCACGCCCTTGGCCCGCCCTTGGCCCAGTGCATGGAGGGGCAGAGGCGTGATGGAGTTTCTCCAGCCAGGGGAGAAGCCACACCTACCCAGCAGACTCTGCAGTCAGAACCAACTGCAACACTGCTGTTCCACTTTCTATCGTGAATCGTCATTAAGCCAGGTTTTGGAGTCAGACAAATTGAGTTGAACTTGAGCTTTGCTGTGTGCCAGATGCATGATCATAGAAAAGTTAATTAATTGATCTCTCTGGTCTCTCTTCCTCACCTGTCAAAAGACTCATCACTGTTACTTCCCATCTGTGTAGGGTGAATGTGACAATACACCCAGGGCACCTAGCCCATAGTGGTAACCATAGTACTATGTGCTTTGCACATAGTAGGCATTTGGTATGTGTTGGCTACTGCTGGTAATAAATAGTGTCACATTATCAATGATAATTATGAATAATTATAATTTTGCTCATATAACTTGTATCACATGCGGGAGCTAAAAACAAAGGCCATTCAAATGGAAACTACCCGTTTCTCCACCAGAGGAACGGCCTTCTCTCCTACCTTGTGTCTGCCTTCCCATGAAAAGCTGCTATTCCTCAAGTGCTTATGTGATCAGAATCCTCACACTGAGGATGCTATTAGAGGCAGCATGACCTCCAGAGGGGGTGAGGTCCTGGCTGCCCTAAGGCCACCTCTGCCACATATACGGCTGGAGCAGGCTTGTCCTCTCTTGGCAATCTCAGCCCTCCTCCCTCTGCCTTCTTCATGTCTTTCCTGTTCAGGTGACCTGACTGTACGATCTCAATTCTTTGGATATCTGAATAACCTTGAATACAAAAAGAATTGATCGTTGATCTCCATCTGGACCTGCTGGTCCCTTGTGGAAATTGCCCATCTCTTCACCAGAAACCTTTGGGTTCCATTGCAAGAGATAGTGGGCAGGGCGATCCTTGTCAGCTTCCCCAACCACTTCCTCAGTGACAAGGATGGGCCTACATGCTTTATGCTTCTCTACACTGATCTGATCACCGAAGCGGTTATATTCACAAGGACATCTAATCCAATACTAATGATGATCCCACACTTCATTGAATTGAAATGCTACCAATTGTAAGAGAAAGAAATAATTAATGCAACATAAAGAAAGAAAAAAAATACTTCCAATGATTTATGACAGTTCAGCCTCTGAGAAGCATATCATGGTTTCAGTGATGTTAAAAACGTGAAACCGTGTGCATCTCAGATCAGTGAAATTGTGAACAATATTAACTAATATTTCTGGAAGATTTCTCATGGGTTTCCTGAGGGTTTCAGGTGAACTAAATTACTCACTCCTCAAAACAGCCTCATGATGTCGAAGCTATTATAACCCTCCCGTTTACAGATGAGAAAAGTGAGGTACATGTTGGTTATGTAACTTCATGTCACACAGGTAGGTAGGGGGTAGCTGGACCCCAGCCCAGGTGGTTGACAGTCTCTGTTATAGAAATGAAGCTATAGGAAATTTTAAAGGCAGCTGCCTTCTCATTTTCATTCCCACCCCCCACCGAGTACACACACACACACGAGTGCACGCGCACACACGATCACAAACAGGTCTGTGGTTCCTCCAAATGTACACTGAGCGTATGGTGGGCAGATCTTGTAAGTCCTCTTGTGAAAGGAGTTTTGGCCCTGACATCCCTCCAGGGAGAAGCTGTGCCCCTTGCTGTAATACTTTTGGCACTTAGGAGAGAGCAAGCCTCCCAGGAAAACTTTATACAAGAGGAATATCTTTATAAAAGAAGTTTGGTTGAGCCCTTCGGGGCCGGCTCCAGCGGCCTTCCCTGGGGCTGTGTCCGCTGTCCTCGCAGCGTCCTTCATGACGGCAGGCCAACCTCCGCTCTCGGACCCTTTCGCAACGCCCTCAGCTGCTGGTAACAGAACACTCAGTTCACGTTGCTTTGACAAATAGGGCTTTTTGGAGTGTGCTTTGGCCCCACCTGACAGGTGTGCAAGGGAAGGCGGTCTGGCTCTGCATCACTCAAGCTCTTCCTTCAGTCCTGCCATTCTGACTTACGGATGTACATGGCTGATGACTTTAAAATGGGGTCTCCACCTCCAGGTACTTTGTCCACATTCTAGTAGGAAGAAGGGGGCAAGGACAGAGGGCTCTGTCTTTGATTTAGGAATGGAAGCTTCTCTAAGAGAGTCCGTGTAGCCATGTAAATGGAGTTGGGTTATATGTCTATCTCCTTATGCCAATTACTGGGTCATGAGATGACCCATGTATCTATCCCTGGGTCTGTGAAAGGTATTTCTCATCCCCAAGGGCTTCCTGACTGCTATCTGAGCAAGAAGAAAAATGGGGAGTGTGGCTGGCTGGTGGGTCGCAGCAGCTAGCGTCTGTTGCACCCATCTCTGCCTTGTGCTCCTCTTCTCAGACAGTCCATTCGCTGATCCACCCCACTCTTCTCTACTTATTTGGGCTCAGAGTAAAGGGGTGTGGGACTAGCATTCCCACCCGTCCTCATGTAGCCCAGCAGAGAGTACATACTGAGGGGGGAGGCTCCCCACATTAGCCCCATGGCACATGCCCGATGTCTTGTAAATACTGCAGTGAATGGATGAATAAATACTGGCCAGAGCCCTCGCCCTTGGTCATCCTCTCAGGAGTCAACCAGGGCAGACCAGGCCTCGAGCTGCCGCCTGCCTTTGCAGGCAGAGTGCGCGCGCGCAAGTGTGTGCAAGTGTGTGCGTGCATGCACACTTGCTGCTCCTCCCTGCCTCAGATTGAATTACTTATAAACAGGCCTACGCCAACCTGGCAGAGTCTGCATTTCAGTACAACAGTTCCCACACTTTCCCAAATTCTTTTGATTTGGCAAAATCCAAAAATAAAACAAAGCCTCCCTCACCCCCCCCATCTTCCGCTCAGCGTGTCTCTGGAGCCCGGTGCCCTGTGCATGCAATGGGTTCCGGATGTTTGGGATGTATCTCCAGAGCCTGCTAGTGTGTCTTTGCTCCCTCCACACTCCCCCCACCCCTACAGCCTGCCTCCTCGCCTCTCCCTGGAGCGCCTTGTCGAGGGTGTAGACTCAGAGCGCCAGCATTCTCTGGGTCCCTGTTCTGCCTGGCTCTCTCCCACCCTGCATGCTAGGTTTCTCCATCCAGACCATCTGTTGATATAATTCTCTTGATGAAGAAATTGAGAGCATTTTTCCTTTTTGTCTGCAAGAGTTCCATTGACCCCCAGATGGATGCTACTAAAATGTTTCCAGCCTCTGGACTCTCAATAGACAATGTGTGGTTGGTCTGTTTCATTTGACTTGATTCTCAGCTACCAGGAGTTGGGAACCACCTTTTACCATTATCTCACTTGCATCTAGGATTGCATACAAATGAAGTTATAAGTTACTTATCTATCAAACAAAGGAGTTAAGATTACAATCTCTTTGCCATGTCTTCTCACTTTGACTAGGTAGAATAGCAAGTGTTATCTTTTTTGACATAACCAGGAGAGCTGAGACTGAGAGATAAAGAGAGAGCCCAAGGTTACCCAGTAAGTTGGTAGCAGCACTGAGGTGTGAACTGAGTCTCAATCTAAAGGGCTTTCCTTGAAACTAGCCTACCTTTCAAGTTAGTGTCCCTATGAATCCCCAGTGAATTTGGGCAGAGAACCCAGTCTCTCTCCAGGAAGTTTCCACCCCTCTCCCAGCCCCTAAAATGTTAGCCAGGCAGGGTGTGTTCTCCAGCGAAAGCCATGGTGATGGATGTCGTGTGGATAGGCTCCTATGACAAAGAGCATCTGGAACTTGGAGCCAGACATAGGCAGTGGCCTGGAACTCCCTCCCCTCCCAGCGCCTCCCCAGCTCATGCCTCCTCCGTGTTAATTGAAGCGATCCCATTCTCAATGCCTGTTGTTTTTTTCCTCCCCCCACCCCCAAATACATAGGAAAATACCAAGCACAGTACACTATCTAGGAGCAGAGAGCAAATGGCTAGGAGTTGAGAAAACAGAGTTCAAAGACTGGTATGGCCACTCTCCAGCTGTGGAGTTTTCTCACATCCTTTAACCTCTCGAGAACTTGAGTTTTCTTCTGCAAAAGGGGAGCAGAGGAGTACTGGAATAGATGACCTCCAGGATCCCTTTTATCCCTACTATGTCATCATACGTTTTTGTGACACTGTTCAATGTAGAAATGGCATATATGTGGAATCAGGAGCAGAACATTTTATATATATATATATATATATGCTGTTTGCTTTCATGTAGTTTGGAAACCTGAAAACAAAGGAATTTACTAGGTGCAACCTGTGTTTGCAAACTCACATTTACTGTAAGCAACGCCATAGCATTGTTGGAGAGAGTAGACACTAAGAGAAATAAGAGTGCTTGCTATGTGCTGAGAATGTCACTTTTCTTTATCCGATTTAATTCTCATAATAACTTTATGCGGAGGACCTTAGTCCTGGCTCTTTCTAACTCCTCATTGCACGTTCTTTCTGTAACACTACATGACTATTAATGGCATCTTCCACTTATTGGGCATATAGGCCATGTCAGAAACCACTCCCATTAATTTAAATACACTATTTAATTGAATCCACACAATAATTCTGAGGATGTTCATAATAGAGCCCCATGCTGTGGAGGTGGAAATGGAGGCACAGAGAAATAAAGCTCATGAATTCTGGAGGTTGAATTCTCAGTGCTGCTTGATTGTGGCATCCATGCTCCATTCATGCATTGTGTTGCCTCTACTTTGCCTCACTGAGTACCACTGTGTCCAGGAAGGTTTTTCTACCACGTATTTGCCTAGAGTTGCTCAGACCAACTGCAGACTAGAGTTGATGCAGACCAATTGTATCAGATTCTCCTGGTGCTCTTATTAAAATTGTGGACTCCTAACCCCCTCTCTAGACTTCCTGAAGTTGGCTCTGTAGAGATGGACCTGGGACTGGATGGTATCAAACTCTGCAGTGAGCCTCATTGCACTGAGAGCCCCTCAACTGGGCAGACAACAGGTCTTGGCCTCATTAAACAGACTTTTCCATGAGCATAGGAGTCCAGGGTGTGGTAAAAGTTTCTGGCAGCAAACCAAATATTATTAGTTCCTCATTGAGACAACTAGGAACTGTAAGTGCTCTGCAGTGGTGTTCTGGAGATAGGCTTTATTTGCACTTTCACATGACATGAAGCTACTGTTTCAGTTAGCTAAGACAAGGCTACCCTGCAGGTACAAGTGACCCTTGGGTCCGTGTTGTTTAAAACAATAAAGATTTGTTTCTCTCTCATACCACATATCCAGTGTGGTTCCATAGGGTGGGAGACCTGGGGGACTGGAATCATCATTCATTATCGCATCATTTCTGTGGGTGAGGAATTCAGGGGGATTCAGCTGGGCAGTGCTGGCATCAGGTCTCTCATGAGGTTGCAGTTAAGATGTCAGCCAGGGCTGCAGTTATCTGAAAGCTTGACTGGGATTGGAAGATCTCCCTCTAAGGCTCACTCACATGGGTGTTGGCAGGAGGCCTTTGTTCCTTATCACACGGGCATCTGCACAGGTTGACTGAATGGCCATGTAACATGGTGGCTGATTTCCCTGAGTGAGTGAATCAGAGAGAGCAAAGTTGAAACTTAGGTGTCTTTAACCTTGAAAGCAATGTTCTCTAACTTCTGGCACAGTCTATTGGCCACACAGACCAACCCTGACACAGTGTGGGAGAGGAATACTCAGAGGTTGACTACCAGGAGGTGGGGGAATCACCAAGAGTCGTCTTAAAGCTGGCTGCCATATACCTTCATGGAATCATCTCTCTGGGTGTCCAAAGAGAGGGGAGGGAGATTTATTTTTGTTATGTTTTATGACAGGAACCCTGACTTCATATAGAATCTCAGAAATATTTGTTCTTTTTGTATTTTTATTTTTAGTCTGTCATTTCTGGGATTAGACATGAGACTAGGAGGGAAGTTGGGCAGGAGACAAGTCCAAGAGGCAGATGTTCTGCTGTAGTCACAACCTCCCTTCCTCTGAGCTTGAGGATTATTTGGGCTCTGCTCCTCTGCACGAGTCCTTTGTTTTAGGGTAAGTTATTTCTTTGGAGCTCTCCTCAACTTTTCATGGGCATAAATAAACTCCTAGTGGGAACCCAGAATATCCTGGAGATATGCCTGAGTCCCTAGCTAACAGCCTGGGAGGTTGCTAAAAAGGTCAAGAATCAGGATAGTGTGGGAAGGGAGAAAGAAACAGAAATTGCCTTGGAAGTACTGCCCCTTGATGGCTCAGATGACAGTTTTGGGTGTGTCCCTTTGATATAAAATCTGCAACACCCGAGTTAGCCAATCAGAATGTGCCAGGGCACATTAGTAGTAGCATTTGATCAGCTTCACCTGTATCCAATCCTGAGTTCTCATTCTTTTGTAACTTCTTGCTCAGATTTAAGAATTCTTTTATTAAAATTTCTTTTTTTCTTTATTTAGATATATTTGACATCATTTGTAGTCCCCATGGAATTCCCACCACCATTTCACCCGTGCACCATCACCTCAGTCCCTTGTGCTCTTTCTGCCCTCATCCCAGTCCCTCTCCTCTCCTCCTAACAAAGTGCCTCTGATTTGTCTTTGTCCTTTTGTTTCTGTTGGGGGTGATTTTTAAATTGTTGTTGTTCTTTTCCTTGATCCCTTGTTTAGTTCCTTTATATTCCTCCTAAAAGTAAAACCATCCAATATTTTTTTTTCTTCTGACTTATTTCACTGAGCATGATTCCTTCCAGCTCCATCCATGATGCTGTGAATGGCATTAGCTTATCTTTTTTGATTGCTGAATAGTATTCCATTGTGTATATGTACCATATTTTCTTGATCCAGTCATCTATTTTGGGCATTTGGGTTGTTTCCAGGTGTTACATATTAGAAATAGTGCTGCACTAAACATAGGAGTACAGGTATCAACCATTTCTTTCTGGGCACTTTTTTTCATGTGTGACAAATATACCTATTGTTCTACCTTTGGGTTTTGACCCAATTTAATTATCTACCATGATGATATCTAGTTACACTCTACTTGTCCAGCCTTAGATTGTCTTTCTGCGGTGCCTATGTGGCCTCATAGAGGATAATTCTAGAGAGTCTGAAGAAATTTCCATTGAAAGCACATCTACCACCATGCTAACAGGTACAAGTATGTGGCAGGAGTTTAATCATCTTTCCAGGGAGGGGGAGATGATATGATATGGAATTTTATATTAGTGGAACTGACATGACTTAATTGGAGAGCATTCTGTACTGGACGCGTGTATTCAGTATGTCGAAGAGCCTGCCAGTAGCCATCAGAACTGCCAGGTACTGCCTATGTCTCCTGAGTCCCCTGGAAATTACCAATGGAGTGAGCAGACATCTACTGGGTGTTTTATTACTACGTAGAAGGAACTGAACAACTTAAAGTCACAGGAGGAATTTTCATCTCTATTTCATTTTCTTTCCTCTCTTGAAATGAGCTCTTTAAACTAGAAGGAATCAGTAACTTTACAGGTAGTGAAATAAAATAGGATTTGGCATCTGAGACCACAGCTTGTAATAACAGGAGGATCTCTGAGTGTGGAGTGCTTGTCTTAAAAACCAAGAAGAATCTATGTGAAAGAGAATTGTCTACTTGATCAAAATATTTAAAAAAATTAAAATGAAGAGGGAAATCTCAGATAAAATGCTATAAATTATATGAATGAATGAAAAATTCTGTCTTTAATTAGAAGCCCTTTTCAGAAAGGAATTATTTTATTAAGAAACAACCTAGCTAATCAGTTTGGGATTCAAGGCAGGACCCTCCAATAATTATATAATATAGCACATGTCAAGGGGGAAAAAAGAGGGATCAACCAAAACTTCTGTATGGTTCAGAGAGCAAGAATTCAGGGCATGTGACAGAGAGCTTGGGTGAGAGTAGAAGGTAGAGAGAAGCCAGATAAAGCTTTCTGGCAGCACAGAGGAAGGAGACACCCTCCGTGCTCAGTCCTCTGCTGTATTCATAAATTCCATGTGTGAGTATTTTCACACAGAAACCAAGGGGGAAGAACTTGACTTTAAGCCTGGGTTAATGTGATGTAGCAAGGGAAAATGCAAATAGGGTGGCAAGTTGGTGCATAAACTGAATGCATGAGACTTGAGCAAAAGCTCAGAAACAGTTTCCCATGTGAAGGGAACAGGAAGTTGAGGTGCTTAGGAACTTGCACATCAGCACGTGGAGTAGAGAGACAAGGCAAACTTGATGTGAAAAGGCAAATATGATTTCAGAGAGATGGACATCTGGGGAGATGGTGATTGTCTGACTTGCTGGTCAGATATAATTGGTAACTGGTTTAAAAGAGAGAAAGTTCTAACAAAGGCAGGGAGGACTGATCCAGTAAATACAACAAGGTTGAAATTTGATTAACTTGAGGGTGGACAGTAAAAACTTGGGGGAGTGAAAAAAGGGAAGTGATAGTGATCTTTACTAATATTTATTATGATTTTTTTCTATTGGTATACATAATCAAAGCCCTAGGATATAATCTCAATTTTCACTATAATCTTAAAATATTTATGAGTGGGGAAAGCAATGATCGCAAAGTTTAAACAAGTCATTCAAAGGGACTCAGAGAATGGAGTGAGAATCCAGATCAAAGATGTCTAAAGAGTCTAAGCTCTTGTAGATGTGTGATCACATGGGCTAATGAAAGATATTGAAGGTTAAAAAAAAATCTGATTGTGCTGATTCTCTAGCACAAACCCAAAGCAAAGAAATTGTGAGGACCAGGGGTCTCCCTGGTGACCTAGGGCTTAAATCTCAGCACTATCATGTTATCACCGCTACGGACTGAATTTGATCCCCGGCCAGGGAGCTGACCCACATGGCACAGCAGACCTCTCCTGTCTCGTCTACTACTCCCCTCAGCAGTGTATTTCAGTAGATCCGCCTGCTCTGTTCTCCACTCTGTTTCTGGTGAATCCTCTTATCACCCTGCATTGCTGGCCTATCCCCCAGTTCTATGCAAAAAAAAAAAAAAAAAGTGAGGACTGCCAATTTTCCCATCATCCACTGGGAATGAGGTGGTCTTATAAGTTCAGTGTTTGCCAAAACCCCTTTACTTTGTACAATAAATAACATCTTCTCTGAAAAGACAGAGGAGACAAGGGAGAGATGTCTCTGTGTGTTTTCTAAATGGAGGGATGGACTTGCTGTTCCTATGGAAATTATCGGAACTCTGGGAGAAACAACATCATTTTGGAGGCTGTGTTAAACATGTGCCCTGGACACCAGGAGGGTGAACATATCAGTCAGGACCCTTCCACTGGCATTTGAGAGAAGGGCATATATTAGTCTTATGGCTGGGAAGCCCACAGGTGACAATCTCTGCAGTTGGGAGAGCAAGCAAGGCTCCTTTTATCTCTCGTGCCTCATCCTTTGGTTCCTTGTATTGGCATCTGCAGACAGGCAGGAAGGGCAACTATTTCTGTTTTAGATCTAGATCTTCCCAGTTTAGCTACCCAGGTGGAAAAGTGCCTTGTACTTCTCTCAATTGTTTGCAACCTATTCCAGATCTCTAACTGGTCTAGTGGGTGGCGTGTCCACCCTACTAACTGCTATCGAAAGATGGATTGAATACTATGTCTTGACTCTGCCTGCATCACTGTTTCATCCAGTCACGGAGGCTGAATTAGGAATGGTGGGTAAGGAGCAGTACCACAAAGGAAATGGGATCCCTAGAATCACGTGGTGATGTTCATGAGAATATATCATTGAGCCAGTGACCTCAGGATGGAAGGCAGAGTGTTAGGAAAAAAGTTTTAATTTAACACAACTCAGAGCTGATCCCCATGAATAGAGAAAAGTGACTAAAGACACTGGGGTGACACTAGTTGGTCCATGAGGAGCTCTGACTTTACAAAGACTTATGGCCAATATGTGCCTAAGAACAAAGACCAAAGAGTGGAGTGGGTCTGTGGAAACAGTGACGGGGCTACGGCTCAGAATAACCTCATATTTAAATGGGGCATTCTGAGGACACTAAGAGGGCTTTAGAAGAAATTCAGTGCTAATATACACTCATTGCTTGGACAAAAGGAAATGTTAGCTAAAAACATCCTATTTCCACTAAACCAGAAAGGAAATAGACAAAGGGGATGTGAAACTCATAGACAGATAGTAGTAGTCTCACTCGGTGACCACTTCCTTCTCATTGGTGACAGATGACTGATTTTTAAAGTGCCAACATCTCTCCATTAGGTATGAAGGCTACAGTCGGAGTATTCCAAGACATCCTCTGTGGTTCCATTCTCCTCATCATTTATTGGCTTAGGGATTGGCAAGAGATTTACTTCTGACCAATGAAATTTGGGACTAACTGCCACAGTTTCTGAATATGTGTCCTTACTCCTAAAGAGGTAATAGAACCGAGAGTCCTGCTACTGTTGGGCATTGGTGTATTTCCATGGGATTATTGGAAATGCAGAAACTGTCTCATGTGCATGAGGGAATTAAGTCAGTGACCGAAGATAACAGAGTAGAAAGGTGGAGAATTACTGGAGATGGTTGAATTACTGGAGTAATCAGTTCTGAAGACCTTCTACCTCACACTTCTTATTTTATGAGAAAGTCATTTTTTCCTTATTGTTTTAAGTCAGTTGACCCTGGAACTTTTACTCCATGAAGCCCAGGGCGTTCTGACTGGGCTTCAGAGCTCAAGAAAGATGGGGAGATTAGATAGAAAAGGGGCAAGAAGCCGATTCAAATAGGTCCAAGTATCTGACCCAATGACTCACATCCCGAGGTGTGGAAAGAACTTTCCAGTGGGATTGAGGAGCCACTGTTAGCAACTTTTAAATAATCATGGAGAGTGGAAGGTAGTGCCAAAATCAGGAACTGGGCAGAGATTATCCTGATTTTCATAAAGGGGAAAACATTGTTTCTGGGAACTCCCAAAGAGTGAGTTTGAGGAAGATCCTTCCTTGACAACAGAGGAGCAGGATGGATTAAGAAGCAGATGGTGGGTGAGCATTCAGGAAGGAATGTGGTGGTCAGTTGAAAGCAAAATGAGTTCATTGAGCACAGGCTATTCCAAACTAACCTCATTTCCTCTTTTGATAAGGTTACCATGTTTGCAAATCAGGTGTGTGGCATAAACATTGCAGGTCTTGATTTCAGCTTAGGGTTAACCATTCCTCTTATGGTTTCCTTGTGGCTAAGATGGTGAAATGTGGGTTGGATGAGAGCATTGGTTTTATGTATTTGCAGCTGGCTCAAGAGCTAAATCTAATGAGTGTTGGTATTGGATGGATTACAGTCCATGTGCTGAATTCAGTTGTGGTGACCCATACATTGACCTGGGTTGGTCTGGGAACTAAAAACACTGGGCAAGACAGTACTGGGATGGGCATGACAAGGGCCAGCAAACTCTAGGCTTGCGGCCAAGGGGCCCTGGTGAAGCAGAGAACAGATGGATGTAGGATGAGGTGGAGAAATGAAAAGAAAGGTCACTAGGGAGACCTAGAGAATAGATGTAGACAAAGAGCTAGGTTTTAGGAGGGAGGAACAAGAAGGCAGGAGTGGGTTAGGGAGGCAGAAGGAGAGTCAAAGGCAGCCCCTTGGGGATGCTCCATTTCCTCACTTCTCGAGGGGCTTGTCACGTCCAACCCATGACAGTAGATGTCAACCTCCAGAGAGGGTTCTTGCTGAATGCCAAGGGCTTTTGATCCTGTCTGATTTAGCACCAGATAAAAACTCAGGAGCCATGTTGATCAAAGATGTAGATGTCACAAATCTGGGAGAGAGAGTTAATACCAGAGGTGATAGAAAGAGAGATCTTGACAGGTTGGAATGCTGGATCAAAACAAACAAGATACAATTTAACAGACATAGATGTAAAGCCTGACATTAAAAAAATGGCAAAAACATAGAGTGGGGGAGAACGCCTTGGCAGGAAACCATGTGAGAAATATCTCGGACTTTTAGATGATGACCAACTCAGGATAAGCCAGTGGTGTTATTTGATTGCTAACAATGCAATACAGTGTGAGATCGAAGAATGGACAGATATCCACTACTCTTGTGGCGGGCGGTCCCATTATATTTTTGGTCAGATGTCATCTGGGGTGTCATATTTAATTTGGGGTACCAAATTTTGAGAAAGTCATTGACAGACTAAAACATTCTCAGAGGCAGATTGTTTAAGATGGAGAAAGTTCCAGAAATTATTTGCTGTAAGAGGTTGAAGGATCAGAAAACTTGGAGAAGCAAAACCCAGAGAATTTGAGAGTGAGACATGTGTCACTGAACAAGTAGACCCACTTTCCAGGGTAGGACAAAACCCAAAGAGTAGAAGATATGGAGAAACCAATTGATGTATGCTCTAAATAAAACTTTTCTGATCACTGTAATCAAGAAAAATAATGACAGTTGTGTACTACTTACAAATTTCAAAAACATGAGCTCATTTGTGAGGTGGACTGTCACTTCCATGTCATAGATAAGGCAATTATTTGAAATGATCAAGGAATCAATTGTATGTTGATGTATCCCCAGGGCCCAGAACTTTCCCTGGTAGGCATTCACCAACTAGGGAGATAACAGAGCAGTTTAATGCTTTCCCAAGGTCACACAGATGGACCCCACCCTGTGACATCCTTTGGAGCAACTCTGAGATGTCACATGTTGCCTTGGGACCCTGTGAACATCAGCAAGCATGCACGAGAGGACTTTCTGGCCTGGGGTGACTGGACAGGGTGGAAGGCCTGGAAAATCTTTCCCAATCAAAGGTTTCACCCAGAATATTCCTAATTCCCAAAACCTAAATTGCTCCTTGGGAACACATGCAGGGGAGGAGTCTGTCTTCATACATACAGCCAGCCACTGCGGTTGATCATATCATCTTCTGGAATCTTCTCAGTGCTCTCCCTATAGATCCCTATCTTGGGTGTGGGTACACACATCTAGTGCTTCTATATCCAGACACTCAGGGTACAATTTACACATACAAAGGCTCAGAAAAGATGGAATTTTGGTCACTGAACCAACTGCCTCATGCTTTCGATTTCTAGTCTTGTTGCCAACCTCTATAAAAAGCGTGAATCTTCCTTGTTTCTTTAAGGAAGAAAACGTTTTCCTGCAGAACATAAACTTGAGAAATTGAGTCCTATGATCATCTTAAGTGAATTCAATGATTGGTTCTTTCTATCCCAACCCCCTGGATGGACTAAGAAATGTGCCCTGCCCTCTTCCTTCCAGGATAAATTATGATCTACCTAGAAGGTCCTTATCCCCTTGAACTGTTAAGTGAATGAGGTGGTTGGGTTGAGGGTTCTACAGTGGACAATCTCAGCCTCTATTTGTGAAAAGCTCCTCTCGTGCAGAGAGAGGGCCAAGAAGTCTCCCATTAGTGGGGGCCCCGGAGAACACCTCCCAGTGGTTAGAGGCTTTGCTGTCTATCTTCAAGCTGGACCTGCTACTAAGTGGTGTCCACCGGCTCCACTAGGTGGAGAAAAAGAGCGGTTACGAAACGTACAAAGCCCCAAATCAAAAACACAGTCCAAAGAGTAAAATCCAATTCTAAATGGAACTTGAAAACTTGAGAAGTAATTTAAAGGAACCACATTAAATACTAGAATGTTTAATGGGGCCCATGTGTCCTGAGCAGAGAAAGAGAGGGCGAGAAATGGAACAGAGGAAATCAGGGAGACAATATGTCTGTGCGACTTGTTCTAATTAGGGGCTCAGCGCTGCTGAGGATCATTCATTATAATTTGGTTAAATCTTCAGCATGGCCAAGGCACCTCTGCTGAGTGGTGTAAAACAAAGAGCTCGGTCGTAAACGGGGTGAACGTCTCTCCGTTGGAGGTTAACGCCAGTCACTCGGGAGGGCCCAGGGCTGTACATCACTTTCCTGCCAGCTCTTCTTTATGACTCCAGCGCTGGGCTCCAGCTAGCAGATGTCTGCAAATTTCGGGGAGGAGAGGGGAGGGCAAAGGGAGAGGGAGGGGCCGCTGGCGCTCATTGTCTCCGACTTGTCTGTCGCTTAATTCAGTATCTCTGTCTGCCGCTGGAGCAGGATGGGAAGAGTTCAAAGGAGGAAATCAAAACAATCCACAGATCAGAGCTTGGGAGTGATCTGTGCGGCACCCAGAAATCACCGGCACTCTGCTTTGAAATGTGGACTCTGCCACCAATTATGGGCCTCATTGGCACTCACACCAGCAGGGTGCAATGCTTGCTTGTGTGTGTGTGTGTGTGTGTGTTGGTGGGGGGGTGTAGTTATTTTTTCAAAAGGAGAAGGTAGTCAGAGCCTTGAAGGGGTGGGGTAATGTGGAGTCAGGTTCAGGTTTGTCCCAGGCAGAGGAGTTTTCAGTGCAGGGTTAAAGATGATGGTGGGGCAATTAGGAAGACCCATGAAAAAAAGCTGATATCCCCAAACAGGCACCCTTTGGGTTTAAGACTTTCAGTTTCCAACCCTTGGCATGGGTGCCTCACGCAGGCCTCCTGCCAAGCTTTCAGGCTTGGGTGGCTGCCATTTGTTTGTTTTATGTTCTTTCCTGGTGTCCCCAACCCCCAGTTGAACGGCTGGCTTGCAGCGGCATGGACAGGGCCCCTGCTAGCCTGGAGGGCATCTTTAAGAGCAAGGTGTGTCCTGGCAATCAGGGCACAAAACACAAACTGCGAACTCCTTAGGCTGCAGCCAGGTCAAGAAGAGACCACTGCTCCAGTGCCTTATCCCAGCCTGCTTTGTGCAGCTGAGCTCCAGGTAACTTCTGCAAAGAAACACTTCTGGGTATTGGGCCACTGTGGGTCATCCACTGGACCTATTTCCTGGCTTCGTCTCCACCCTTAGGTGGTCCACCTGAAATTGGATGCTATTAGTCAGACTGGGGACCAAAGGAGAGAGTGGATGGGTTGAGCTGACCTGCACCTGGTAAAATACAAATAAAAACCAAAGGCACAGTGACTCCTAAAAGTAGAACAAGTGCTGCATTCCATGTTTCCCACCTCCATGGCTGGGCTGGATTCCCCTGTTCCATGTTGTATTTATTTACTTGTTCACTTGTCAGGTGCCTTGTCAGTTGACTGTTACCTCTGCAAGGGCAGGGGCTGTGTATCTCCTGCTCACTTTTTATATCCTGGCACCCCGCACAGTGCCAGATTCAATAAATCCTTGTCTCTTCACACGTCAAAGAGAGTATATTCGCCTGCGTGGCTCTGATTTAGTGAATAATTCTAAAATTTAATTCACTGATCATTTATTGAGCATCTGCTATGCTGGCTCTGTGCTATGTACTGGGGCTACAAAGATAATTAAAAGCAGTGCCTGATTCTAAAGAATTCACACTCAGGGGTGCAGTGAGATGAGGGCTGCGTGGGGAGAACAGGCGAGTGCATTGCTAAGTTGCTTTGTGGTAAGCCCAAGAGTGTCTATGCGATAGCTCCCGCAGGCCCCCAAGAAGGCGGGCAATCCAGTTTGAACCAGCACTATAGCAGCCTTGGATGTCTGTGAATCTGTCTCACCCGAGAGGCAACCTGCTTGTAAATTGTGCTGAATAACATGTATGCTGCGAGCACACCAATGCTGAAAACCCAATGCCCTTATAGGACGGGACCTGTTTGCTTTCTTTGAAGACTCTCAGGGGGTCTTGTCAGTTAACCAAATCCCCAAGTCACCCCTGTTCTGGAAAGCAACATGAAGACATAAACTGCTGGGTGTATATTAGCTAGAAAGCCTGGTCACAAACACCTTTGGGTGGAAATAGTGTGAGTGCTTCTCCACTACTCAAACTGAAAGTGTTAACGCAAAGACCTGACCTGTTTCACCTTTCCTTTTTTCCCCCCAACCAGCTTCTAACAAACTTTCTCATCATCAACATCTTATGAGGACAAGCAATTATTCACTGGTTGAGAGGGGTCAGGTAGCTGGCAGTGTTTCCATGTGTGATATGGTTGTGTTCCTAATTAACATTAAGAACATAACGAAGCTGTTAGCCTTTTTGAGTTGTTCTGTTTAGAGAAAATTTTCTGTTATCTGACCTGACGCACGTTCAAGCTCTCTAAGTTCAAATTTCTTCTTTTTTTGCTTAGATTGGGATTCATTTTTTTTCTGAACTTAAAACTGCAAACATAACATTTCTCGGTACTCTCCCACCCACCTTTCTCCCCTGCTCTCTCTTAACCTCAAAGCCCTCAAGATGTTTACTGGTGTTCACCAGTTATTGAAAGTATTTTATGTTGCCAAATTGTCTACTGTGAATGTCTAGTACTTTTCATTGCTCTAAGTTCTGTGTTTTGTTTCATTCTTTTTTATGGCAGTATTATACTCCACGGTGTGTATGTCCCACATCTTCTTGATCCATCATCCCTGTAGGAGATTAGGCTGCTTCCATGTCCTCGCAAGTGTAATTAACACCTCTGTGAATATTGTAGAACGTATGGGGTTTTGCTGATGGTTTCATTATCTGTGTATCTGTGTCCAAGAGTGGTTAGCCAGGCCCTAGGGTATTACCATTTTCAATTTTTTTTAAAGATTTATTTATGCATACAAGCACTGGGGTACAGGCCAGAGGTGTGGGGGGGAGGTGAGAGGATTCACCACAGAGAGCAGGGAGCAGAACAGGCAGATCAATGGAAGTACACTGCTGAGGGGAGCAGCGGGCACAGCAGGAGAGGTCTGCCGCGCCATGTGGGTCCCCTCCCCGGCCAGCAGCAGGGATCGAACTAGTGCTGCAGTGGCTGCGGTTTGCTTCATAGTGCGTTGCTTAACCCTCTGCGCCACCAGGGAGGCCCCGCATTTTCAATTTTTTAAGGTAAATTCAGATTGCTAAATAAAAGCTCTGTAGGGTGCAAGAAAATACAAGACAATTAAATAGACACCCTGCTGAATGGAAGAAAATATTTACATAATATATAGCTGATAAAGAATTAATATCCAGGATACATTAAAAAGCTCAGGCACTTCAACAATTAAAAAAAAATCAAATAACTAACAGGTGGGCAGCAGGTATGAATAGACAATTCATCAAAGACGATATCCAGAAAGCCAAAAGGCCTATGAACAAATTTTTCTTGTCTTTCTTAATGTGAGAGATGCAGATTAAAAAAAATTACAGTAAGGTACCACCTCACACCCAGGATAATGGAACACATTAAAAAAGACCCCCAACAAGAAGTGCTGGAAAGGTCGCAGAAAAAAAATATACCTTACTACACTGCTGATGGGGATGTGAACTGGTTCAACACTTATGTGAAATCTGTTCCATCCTTCCTTTCTCTAAGGACTCCAGCTTGGACTTCTGCTGAATGAACATGAAAATAAAAATATGAATAAGCAGAATATGCCCCTATAAAAATGCACACAGGACCACAGAGGAACAGAGGAGTGAAAGTGAAGAGTTCCCCTGATCTTGGTCAAATCTTTCGGTGTCTTGGAATCCCAGCTTTCTTCCTTTCAAATTAGAGGGGTTTATTATTTTTTTAAAAACGATTTATTTATTTATGCACACAAGAACTGGGGTATAGGCCAGAGGTGCAGGGGCGGGGCTGGTGAGAGGCTTCACCAGAGACAGAGTGGGGAGCAGAATAGGCAGAGTGGGGAGCAGAACAGGCAGAGCTGAAACACACTGCTGAGGGGAGCAGTGGGTGCGGCAGGAGAGGTCTGCTGCGCCATGTGGGTCAGCTCTCCAGCCAGCGGCACCAGGGAGGCCCTCGAAGTATAGGGTAGTTTAAAGGGACAAGGTAGGCTGACTGTCGCCTGGGTAGCTGTGACTGGCAAGTCAACAGTTGGAGGCCATCTGTCACCCTGAGACTAGAAGAGCATTTTTACTTTCTAGACAACAAAGAAGCTTAAGAAATAAAATCTTAACATTTAAGGGAAATAAAGAGAAGAAGTGGGGTTAGTCAAATTTCTAGGTGGGAAGCGCTGACTTGCAGCTGGGTTGAGAATGTTCTGACAGCAGTGAGCCAGGGCAGCACATTGTTGGGGGGCTTCATAACCCAACCCACTCACAGCTTTAAATAATTGACTCCCTGGCCCCAAGTCTTCATGAATAGCCCCTACCTGATCTGTCTTCATTGCTCTCTGTTTAGAGTGTAGGGACTCATGCACATATCTTCTAACATTAAGTGAGCACCTACTGTATGCTAGGCATGGTGCTGGGCATAAAGGAAACAAGATAAGAAGGGCATGGTCTCTACCCTGTACAAAACCATAGACCCAGGAATGAGATGGTTCCACTAACAGATAAGCAAGAATTCTCACATATTCACATTTTATTTGCGCAATTCTTGTGAATTTCTCAAGCATAGATATGGCTTAAGAGAGTTGAAAGTACCAGCTCCAAAGTCAGATAAGCTGGGTTCTTAGCCCAGCATCACTTCTTGTTGCTGAATATTTCTGAGCAATGCACATTCCTGTCTCTAAGCTTTGGTTTCTTCAGTCACGAGTGGGGGCCAGTAATTTTGTCTTCCTTCAGTGCTTCTCAGGAGCATTGCGTGAGATAAAGCAGGAAAGATAGTATACAGTAATTGCTCAATAAATGTGAGCAAATATTATTTTTGTTTCCTCGATTTCTCTTTTGCCACACCTCCAGAGATTCTCTGCAGTCAAATGTTTGAGGGATGATGTCAGAAGTAAGGATTGGTTTGGAAAGGCATCAGGATTCCTGTCATTCTTGTGTAATTTAGACTTTATACTAGTTCTATAATTGCATAGTCATTCTACAGGGACTTATTGAGCACCTGCGAGGCCCTGTGCTAAATAATGGAGATACATAGAAGGGAAAATCCAAAAACATGTGGTCCTCTGTTCTTTTTTTTTTTTAAAAAGATTTATTCATTTATGCATACAAGAGCTGGGGCACAGGCCAGAGTCACGGGAGGTGAGAGGATTCACCAGAGTGGGGAGCAGAACAGGCAGACTGACAGAAACACACTGCTGAGGGCAGCAGCGGGCGAGGCAGGAGAGGTCCACCACGCCACGTGGGTCCCCTCCCTGGTCGGCAGCAGGGATCCGAACTCATGCTGCAGTGGCTGCGGCCTGCCTCATAGTGCGCTGCCCAACCCACTGCGCTGCTAGGGAGGCCCTGTGGTCCTTTGTTCTTAAGGAGCTCCAAGTTCAGAAGGGGAGACAGATAAGCAAAGAAGGAGATAGAATGTTCTAGAAGCAGCCGTTGGGCTGGAGATCCATGTAGCAGGCGAGGGGACACCAGAGGGAGGGACAAGCTGCTGGGGCGGGTCACGGGGCACGTCCCAGTGCAGGAGCTTCTGAATTGTATTCTGCAGACTGAAGAAGAGTTGGGTTCTCTCTCCTGACTGATCCACAGAACTGAAAGGGCCTGCTTCTCACACTTGGCTCCTGGCCTTGCTAGCTGTGAAGCAGTGCACAGTCATGTAAAGATCCAGGAAAGAGGGATTCTCTTTGAATTCGGACAGTGACTTCCTGTGTGACTTTGAGTAAGTCACTTCCCTTCTCTGGTTCTGAGGCTGCCTGTTGGCTTAACTGGCAGGAGCCTCTCAGGTTGGATCCATTCATTCAATATTCAAGAAATACTTCGCAAGTTTCCACCATGTCCCAGGCGTCAGTAGGTGCCAGGGACTCAGCACTAAGCTGGCTACCATTATGGGTGGCTAGAACTTCATCCCATGGGGGAAATCTGGGGAAATAGTGCAACTAAAGTAAGTACATGCTACAGAGTTATCCTGGCTAAGGGGTGAGGGAGCTGGGACTTTCATTTGCTGATCCTGTCAGTCATTGGTTGAAAGAGCTTGGGGAGAGGTGGGGTGGCAGTTGAGTGCCATGCTGCACATGCAAAATGAGGTTCTATATCGACAGACGCACTGACAGCTTCTGCTCCAGCGCAAAGAAGGGAAGAAACATGATGAGAGGGAAAAAGCATTGTATCTGTTAAAATACTAGCCGAGGTAAAATGCTCTTACTGTCACCATCAAGAAATATTCTTGGACTTGCCTTCTCTTGAGAGCTCCTTAGTGGAAGTGACCTGCACGTTTAGAGTGATCTTGTCCTCCAGGGAGCGTCCGGCAGTTTTTGGAGATGTTTTTCACTGCCACAACCTGCCGGAGCAGGTGGGGGAGAGTTGCCACTAGCATCTTAGGCACAAAGGCCAAGGGTGCACGGAACATCTTGCTAATACACATTGCAGCGTCCTGCTTCCCCTGCCCCGCCGTTGAACTAAGTACATCAAGTGTCAGTAGTGCCCAAGATGCAGCCTAGACCTCCAGTTTGCCAGTGGTAACTTTTTTTTTTTTTTAAGATTTATTTATTTATGCACACAAGAGCTGGGGTACAGGCCAGAGTCCAGGGAGGTGAGAGGATTCACCAGAGACAGAGTGGGGAGCAGAACAGACAGAAGATCCACTGAAATACACTGCTGAGGGGAGCAGTGGGCACAGCAGAAAAGGTCTGCTACACCATGTGGGTCCCCTCCCTGGCCGGCAGCAGGGATCGAACTCGTGCTGTAGTGACTGAGGTTTGCCTCATAGTGTATTAGCTTAACCCACTGCGCCACCAGGGAGGCCCCTGTAACTTATTTTGCTCAACATGGCAGAAAGGAGGAGATCCCTTTAATAATGTGACAGAGAGAGAGCGAACGAGATACACACACACACACACAGAGACACACACACACAGAGAGAGAGAGAGAGAGAGAGAGAGAGAGAGAGAGAGAGAGAGAGAGAGAGAGAGAGAGAGAGAGAGAGAGAGAGAAGAGCATTCATTGTCTGTCTCTGGGCAGAGGAGGGAGAGAGGAAGGGGAAGTGCAGTGTCTGTTCCTGCTGCAGACTATAGTACTCTATGATCCAACCATGAGAAACATGTCACTGTCTGAAGGCAGCATTAAATTTCCACTTTTCTTTGCCTGGGCTGGGAATCACACAAGTGTGATCACTGCATGTGCTTGTGATCTGCAGGGACTCCTGGGACTAGGGAAGAGGCATGTTTACCCCCTGAGCCAAGGGCCCTGAACTGTCTCATTTTCCCTCCTCCAGGACTTGTGGGCCAAGGAGCGTCCTGATGGCAGTTTTTCAGGAGTGGGTTGCTATGGGTGTGGGGTGAATGCCCCAAGCAGTTGGGTAGAAAGGAGTCATTCCACCAGCACCCCTGAAGCTGCAGGCAGGAGAGATTATAGGTGGTCCCAGGCCATTTTCTGGGTCTGAGTCCCTGTGAGGGACCTTGAGCAAGCAACTTACTTTCTCCAAACTGCAGTTTGCTCTCGTCTGTAAAACGGGGAGACTTGTCGGCTGGCTGTGGTGCATTAGAGAAGATAACCCGCTTCACCTGGCGTTTGGGATACATGCAGGGTAGCTGTTAGCATCTTGGTTGGGGCTTGGCATGAGCCTGTCACAAAAGAAACTGTTGTTATACCTAGCCCTCAGACAGGGCTGGCCGGCATATCTCAGGGTTTCTCAGTTGCTGCTTGAAAAGAGGGAAGGAACTTGAAGCTCTCCCCCGAGGGAGCTGAGGGAGAGCGTTGGTCAGAACTGGTTCTCCACACATAGGCACTGTCTTTGAAATTTTATTTCCTTGAAGATGAATGGAGCTATCTCATTGGGCTCAATAATCTCTTAACATAAAAATACTTTCAAAGGAACCAGCTGTGAGTAAAACTGACCCTCTGAGATGAACCCCCTTCACTCTTGGGCATACTGGCCTGTACCTTGGGGCCACACATAGCCTGGCCTGAGAAGCAGGGGCCCAGCTCACACCCCTTTTCCTCTTTCTCCTTCTCCCCTCATCTTCCTTGTCTGTCTGTTCATTCTTTTCTCCTCAGTCCCTGGCAGGGACATGTTGCCTATTCAGGCCGCTGGTGCCCAGGCTGAGGAGAGGAGTCTGACCCCTCAGGAGTGACGTCTCTCCTCAGCCTCCTCCAGCCTCTCTCCCTGGCCCTGGGCACACCAGGATGAAGAGGTCAGACTAGTCCTGCCCTCGGGGCTGAGCTGCCTGGGGGGTTGATGGGAAAGCACACAGCTATTCATCAGTGATTCCAGTAACACCAGTAACACAAGAGGGAGGTGCCGGGTGCGAAAGAACATAAAGCAGAGCAATGGAACACCATGGAAGCGTCAAGGACGACGATGCCCTGGAACACGCCTTCCAAACAAGGGCTGAGGGTTGAGGGGACAGGGCAGAATGTTCTTTCTGGCTAGAGAGAATTGTGAACGAAGCCTGTGTATGAGAGAGCGTGGTTGTTCTAGGAACCAAGCGACGCTCAGTCTGGATAGGAAAGGGAGAGTAGCCAGAGATGAAGCTGGGTTCCGGGCAGGCTGGACCTCAGAGCCCTTCATAAATCAGATTAAGGAGTTTGGGCTTTATCCTGAGGCAATGAGAAGTCAACAGAGGGAATGTGTGCGTGAGAGGGGGTGTGTGTGAGAGGGGGTGTGTGCATGTGTGTTTGTGTGGGGGGTTGGGAAGGAGAGAAACAGGGAGGAAGGGAGAGAGGGAGGGAGAGAGATGACAGTAGGAGCCCCTCTCCCAGGGGCTGCCCCTTGAACTCGAGTCAGTAGTATTAGATGGAACCTCTTGACCAGCAGGAACATAATGAAAAAATAAAGAGCCTGATATTTCATCATCCGTGCAGGATGCAATTAAGGACAACACAGACCTAATGAGTCAGAGAACAAATGCAGATGAATCAGAAGGGATGTGTGGAAAACAACATGGCTTGGGGCAAGGGGGTTAATGTTCTCTGGATGGTTCCTGTGGTGAAATACTTATTTGAGTATTTGACCGGTGAGTGGCCTTTGGGGATTCCTCAGAATCACCCAGGTCCAGTCCCTGGAACCATGGTGGGGTGAAGAAACGTGGGCCAAGGATGCTGGACTCACAATCAACTAATTCAGGCCAGAGTGTTACTCTTCAAGCGTGGTGGGCTTCTCCATCATCAAATGTTAAGCAAAGCGAGTGGCAAGGGACGAAGAGTGCAGGAGAGGGATGGATGGGGTGAGGAGCAAGGACCTCAGCAAGGGTGCGGCTGTGGCCCAGGTTGGGAGACTGAAGCAGGTGACTGCTTGCCAACCACCCACTTAACCACCTTGCCCCAGAGCTGAGCTTCCCAGGCGTGGACCTTCTGGACAGGCTAGCTGGGAGGAGTGGTGGCCTGATAGCCTAAGAGGAGTTCCCTCCCCTAGCCAAGATCAGGAATTGCTTTATCTGTTACTTTCTTATCCACATTCTTCCTTAGCAGAAGGCAGGGCTCTGATAAGTGGAGATGAGGGCAGGTAAACGTGGACAGAGGAAGGTTTGGAAGGATTGACGCATGAGCTGCCCCCGTGCACCCAGAGCAATGCACAGATGAACTACTTCTGCCCAGTCCTGACCAGCTGCAGGTTTCGTTGCAGAGTAAATGTTGTTATTGCTTTTCAAGGCACCACAGTTTAGGAGTAATTTATCTGCAGCACAGTAATTGGAAAAAGCCCCCACTACACCATACCCGAGAATGATGACTAGCATTTGTGGAAGCATTTTAGAGTTGACAAAAGACATTAGCACAGGGGTCTTAGGCAGACCCCTGCGTGACGGGGGTGGTGGGGAAGGGACTGGGGTTATATCAGTTTCACAGATAGTAGATTGAGGCTGGGGGGTATGTGTAGATGGCTCAGAGGTAGATAGTGAGCAGCAAAGAACCAAGTGAGCCCAAGTTCTTGATTACTGACTTCACCGAGCAAGGCCTAGTTCAAGGGCCCGTGACAGCCACCTAGATGCAGCAGACAAGAGCCTGGCAGGAAAGCAACTTCCAGATAGTGGTGAAGCATGATGCCCAGAAGTGATTATCCCACACCACAGAGTACAAAGTGATAGATGCCTCCAGGGGGTCATTCATTCATTCAGATAATAGTCATTGGGGCCCTGCACATACCAGGCAAAAATCTCCACCCTCCTGGTTTCTCATTTCCATGAGAGAAGGATGGGTTGTTCTTATAAGTTATTGTGTCCCCACTCTAATTCATTTGCTGGAGTCCTAACCCCCCATTACCTTAGCACGTGACTTAAGAGGCAATTAGGGCAAAAGGATATCATGCAGGTGGGCCCTGATCTAGTGTGACTCAAGTTCTGATATGAAGAGATTAGGACAGACATACAGAAGAGAGACCATGTGAAAACAGGGTGAAGATGGCCATCTATAAGCCAAGGAGCGAGGCCTCAGAAGAACAATAATCCTGCCAGCACCTTGATCTTGGACTTCTAGTCTCCAGAAATGTGACAAAGTTAATTTCTGTTGCCGTCCTCCCCAGTCTCTGGCATTTAGTTATGACACTCCTGCCAAATGCATACAGTTGCTGAGGGAGTTTGCGGAGGGTCAGGACTTCTTCTCCCGGGACAATGGTGGAGGGGGCTTTGAATTGGCTCTAGAGGGATGGGTCTGGAGATACCTGGCCAAGATAAGGAGAGGGCTGGGGGTTAGCTGGGATTGAGGCGTGAGGCAGTTTACAGAATAAGGGGCTTCGAAAATTACAGTATACAATTATAATAGCTCTGTTGGATGCGCCTGTTAAAGTGGGGATGGGGATATTTAGAAATGATGCAACTCACTCTAAATCTATTCTTAGGGTCTGCAAGTCACGTTGGCTCAGCCTATCACTGTGTAAGGGACAAGCACTTGAATGTCTCCTTCCCCGTTGACACCAGTATTAGCCACTGAACACCCGTTACTCGGGGCTCAGGGGCTAATAAGACCTCAGGGTCCTTTGAATGCACATCTGACCGCTGGGAGAAGCGGGATTCACTTCCTGAGAAAGCACGGTCTCCCGAGGAGGTGTAGAGTGCTCATACTATCCCTGCTCCCGAAGTTCAAGGTGAAGTGAACCCAACTAAGTTCCACTAGTGACAAACTTCTCAACATAAGACATTTTAAGGAGATGTAGAGTCTCTCTGGGGACCCTAGGGCTGCCACGTGGTTTTGTGCTCCTGGGGCGGGCTGCTCAGGCAGAGCTTGCGCCTGGCACTGCTGGAAGCCACCAAGCAGCTTTGCCAGCAGGGATGGAGGTCGGCTCTGGAAAAGATGACTGGAGAGGGAGTGTCACCAGCAGAGCTTCTCTTGGAGGTCGCCCCAGGCATCAGCGTTATGGGTGGGGACCGGACCAGAAGGGCAGCCGACTAACAATGACCAGGGGGCAGAGGCAACTGACAGGGACAGTGAACTGGACAAATTCTAGGGCTTTTGGGACACATTTTGTTTGTTCATTCAGAGGCAGGGGGCAGCCTTCTGATCTGAATAGATTCCCAATAGATTCCCAATGTTCACAGACACATTTGGGACTAGTGGGGTATCTTAAGAGAGATTCTGAACCTCTGTTGTTGAGGCACAGAATGCTTGAGTGATCAAATGGAAAGAACAGAATGAAGTAAAATCAAGCAAAGGTGAGCTATGTCCTGGTATATTCCTTTATTAGGTGGAGAAAGATAAAGTTATATACCGACCAGGGCTGGGAGGGACTGTTGGGGCTCCTAGTCCTTGAAGATTGTCCTCCCTCCCCCTTTATTTAGCAGAGAAAACTAAAGTTGAACCATATGTGTTTCTCATTGGATCGAGAGTCCCCAGAGCGCAGGGCATGGCTGACTCCCACGGGTAACCCCACGATTCACAGCTCCAGGAGGGGTAGGAATAGGCTGTCCAAATGGCATCGATCAGTGCCCTGCTGACGTTACCTTGTCTTGGGGTGGTTCCCCTCCTGCCACCAAAAGGTTGAGCCCCAGGATCACCTTACAGCTTGTTTGTCAGACTCTCCTAGCCAGGAATAGCCTTTCCTGGACACTTTCTGCCCATCGTCCAGATGGCAGGGGCCATGGCAGCCCTGGGAGCAGAAAGCCAGATGGTGCGAATGCTCTGCGTGCGTGTGTGAATTCAGTGTTTGTGTCACTGCCCCAGCCCCATTTCTTTGTTGCAAGTTTCAGTATTGCCCCAACCCAGTTAGAGCTCTGGGTATGTGGGGTGAGAGCTGGGGACCAGGGGAGCTCAGTTAGCTCCTGGACAGGGTTAGAAATCACCTCATTTCCCAGAGCTCAGGACCTTTCAAATTAAACTCTGTCTCGCCAGGATATAGGCAAGGAAGGGGAGAAATGGTTGGGAGATGGCAGGGGAGGGACTCAAGATAACCTGGCCTTCTGCATGAGGATTCTTGCCTTGGTCTGGCATTTATTGTTTCATAGTGTTCCATTATTTTCGCAGTCTCTTTTGAGTGGAGATTTGAGATGTTCACTGGCACAGCAGTAAGAGAGCAATGAATTTCCCCTACTTGTAATAGCCCTACCTCATCCTCCACAGTTGCTGTTTTTCTCTCTCCTGGATGAAGCACTGTGGTGTTGGGGGCTCAATCATCCCTCAGCCTCCTCCATTTGTTATTTATTATTTTTTATAGATTTATTTATTTATGCATGCAAGAGCTGGGGTACAGGCCAGAGGTACTGGGGCGGGGGGTGAAAGGATTCACCAGAGACAGAGTGGGGAGCAGAACAGGAAGATCTACTAAAACACACTGCTGATGGGAGCAGGGGGCAAGACAGGAGAGGTCTGCTACTCCATATGGTCCCTTCCCGGGCTGGGATGGAACTCATGCTGCTATGCTGCTGATGCTTCACAGTGAGGCACTCAACTCTCTGTGCCACGGGAAAGGCCCTATTCATTTTATTCTTAAATTGAGATTACACTGGTTTACAACTCTGTGTGTGACTCAAAGGCACAGGATCACACCTCCTGGGAGACACATCACCTCACTCTCACCACCAAGGTGCTCTTGGCCTCCGCCTAAGTCTGCATATCTTCACCCCTCTTTGGCTCCCCATCTTGTAGCTGCAATTCCACAGTCACATTGCTAGGGTTTATCATTGGTTTGGCTTTGTCTGATCTTTTGTTTTGTTTCTCTGTATTTCATATACAAGTGACACTCTGGTATTTGTCTTTCTCCTGACTTATTTCACTTTGCTAATCCCCTCCATGTCGCAAATGACAAGAGTTCATCTCTTTTTATGACCGATTAGTAGTCCACTGTGTATATATATCACATTTTTCTAATCCTCTTCTCTGCCCTTGGGCATTTAGGTTCTTTCCATAGCTTGGCTATTGTGAATAGTGCTGCTGTGAAGGCAGGCGTGTATCTGTCCCTTTGAATTAGAGTTTTTGCATATTTTGGGGGGTATGGGGAATGGGTAGACACCTAGGAGTATCTCCTAGCTGTGAGTCATATAGTAGATCTACTTTTAATAGTTTGAGAAACCTCAATACTGTTTTCCATAGGGCTGGACTAGCCTACATATTCCCCCACATATCCCCCCCACAATGTACGAGGGCACCCGCTTGCCTTTATTTGATCTAGATGTTGCTGGGAGAAGGGGTAGGGAAGATACCTGGAAGGGAAGATAATGTCTTAGTTTTGTGCTGGTCTTGCGGCTCTTCCTATATATTAACCCATCGGATTCTCCAATCAGCTTCCATGACAGATAGGATTTTTACAGAAGAGACAGAGGAGGTTAAATAACATGTCCAAGATCACACAGTGTGGGTCCAGACCCACCTGGATCTGTTAGGTAAAGGAGCCTAGATTCAAGTTGAGGGGACTCTCATCTCTAAGGTCCATGTTTCTAAACCCTCAAAATCTACAGCCTGACCGGGCAATAGATATGGCAGGGAGATGCCCATGGTTGGGCACCACCCAGCGTAGGCAATGTGGTAGGGGTGCAAAAGATATGGTACTCCGGGGGCTTTGTCTCTAACCGGAAGACTCCTCTGCAGAGTGATGGTGGGTGCTTGGTTTCTCTGCAGTCTCCACCGGGTCTGGCCCAGGCTCTGCTCATCCAGTATGTCCTGAGTGGCCTGGTTGTCAAAGTGACATAAGAGAGGAGTCACTTCTGTTTCCCTGCCTCCCTCCCCGCACCATCTTTGCCTCTCTCTGCCTCTGCAGACCTTTCAGTCTCCCTCACCCCCTTCTCTCTAGGGCCTTTCTGCCCCCATTCCTGATGTTCACCTTCGTGGGCAGAGGAAGTGGTAAGCAAAGCCAAGACAGAAGCAGAAGGTTGGAAACCTCACAATGGGGTTTCCCGCCTCCTCTTTGCAAATTGACATATTTTTATTGGAAGATAAATAAAGCCCTGTGTGTTTGGTTCTCAAACGTGGAGTAGGCATTTGGAGAGTTGGAGAACCTTCCCTCCCAGGCCTGCTCAGAACTGGTTCCTGTTCCCACCTGTTTTGGCCATGATTCCAAAAGGAAGAAGGTTAACATCCACAGCCAAACAGGAGGAGAACAGATACTAGGAGTGGCGACTCTGGTCTCCCTCGGTAATCAGGGCTGCTCGGGAGTGCTGACAGTGCTTGATTTAGGTTTAACTGGACAGTGGGAAGAGAAGCACTGGGATGCCGAGTGGCCATTTATTCTTGCAAAGCTCTGGGTAAGTAAGGCGGAAGGGGCCTGGCTTTTTGTGGGCACCTGAGTCCAGAGAGGAGGATGACTGGCCTAGGCCACTAAGCAGACAGGGCCCCAGCCAGCCCGGTGCCTGACTTGGCGGGTGTCCAGCACTCCATACCTTCTTGCCTGCTGGACCCTTGACTGAGAGGGCAGTGCCCTGTGAATAGGATGGCGGGACTAGGCCATCAGCCTTCTCCATGATCTCCAGGCCGGTCTGCCAGGCTTCCAGGAGCTGGGTGTCCTGGCGCTGAGCCAGGGAAGTCCCTGCTCTCCCGGGTGTGACAGTCCCAGAGCTGAAGGATCTGCAGGGGAGGAGTAGCTGGAGGGCATGCAACACCTAACTGGTTCACTGGGGAGCAGTTAATCCAGGCAGCCTGACTTCAGAACTTCAGTTGGGGCAACCCCGAAGCAAACTCTGATATTAGGCCAATTTCATGCTTGTGAAAACACCCACACTCAGTGCGTTTAATGTTCTAATGACATTTTGGGGAAGCCTGGGGTTTGAGTACTGGACCCTTGATTTGCAAAACAAAGAAAAGCCTTTCCCTCTGGAATAACCCGCATCAAGCTCTTAGTGACATGCCTGCTAGATAGTGAGGCCCCCAAGGTGCTGGTATTGACTAGGACCCTCTGGGCATGAAATGCATGGTAGGGTCCCAGTAGGTAGGGTCAGTGCTTGGTGTAGTGCATGGAAAGCAGTACCACCCGCCCTGGCCCCTTTTCTTTCCTCGTCTTCCTTTCCAGCACACCCTCTTTCTTTCTTGCATCCCTTTACCCTCATCTCACCCTCATACCCCATGCACCTTATCTCACCAGAAACGTGGGGTTGAGTGGCCTCTGGGATGGATGCAACCTGGGGAGGGTGTACCAGCACAGACGTGTTGCAGACTAAAGCCTTGTAGCCCCCAGACACGGATACCAGTCTCTGATTGCATCGGCAAGAGAGGTCTTCCTGGACAACCTCATTCTCCCCCAGATCTTCAAAAAGTTCTACAGTGAGGTATCCTAGTGGGTTTCGCCTAGAGGTGATTTTGCTGTCGCCCCACTGAGCTCAGTGTGCGGAGGCAGTGAGCATTGTCTGAAAGGTATTTTTGGTTGTCACAGTGGAGGAGCATGACTGGTATATCTGGACGTGGGGGTCAGGAGGCTGCTAAATATCCCACAGTGCATGGGACAGTCTCCCTGCAACAGAAAATTTATCTGGATTGATATGTCAATGGTGCTGAGGAAAAGAAGCCCCGAGAAGCACACCGTACACGAACATCAACTCTAAGAGCATAGAAGACCTGAAACCACAGGCAAAACCTGCCAAGACATAAGCTTCAGTGATGTCTTTGCGGATTCATCTCCAGTAGCGTGGAAAACAAAAGAGGATAGAAACGATGGGGACTTCATCAAATTAAAAAGCTTCTACATTGTGAAAGAGACTGTTACCGAAATGAAGAGACTCCCTACTGAATGGGAGAAAATGCTAGCACACTATACATTTGACAAGGGACAGACATCAAAGGTCTACCAAGAACTCATACAAATCAATGAAAAGAAAACAAATAACCCAAATGAAAAACATACAGAAGTGCTAAAGAGGCACTTCTCCAAAGATGACATCCAGATGGCCAGCAGGAAAAAATGCTCCTCTTCACTTGTCAGGAAAATGCAAATCCAAACCACAGTGACATACCACCTCACACCTCTGAGAATGACCCACTTTGAAAGACTCAAGGAACAAGTGCTGGTGAGGATGTGGGGAAAAGGAAACCCTCTTCCACTCTGGGTGGGGACGTTGACTGGTCCAGCCCTTACGGAAAACAGGCAGCTCTCTCAAAAGACTAAAAATGGCTCTGCCATATGACCCAGTAATTCCACCACGAGGCAGCAACCTAAAGAATACAAAAACACTAATCCAAAAGAAACGTACATTTGTGTGTTTCTTGTAGCGCTATGTATAATAGTCTAGCTATGGAAACAACCTAAGTGCTCAGAAACACGTGAGTGGACCCAGAAGATGTGGTATATATACACAATGGAGTACTACCCAGCAGTCAAAAAGATAAACTCATGTTGCTTGTGGCATCTTGGATGGAGCTGAAAGGGATTATTCTGAGCAAAATAAGCCAAAAAAGGAGAAAGATAAATACCAGGTGGCGTCATTAATGGGGACTATATAGAAACCCTCAAAAAAGGGTGAGAGAAAGACAAACTTTAAAGTCAATCCTTGAAAGCTGAGTGTAGACTGGAACACCTAGAGTGGGAGCAGCCAGAAGGTGTGAGAACAGCGTGGGGAGAGAGCACAGTGGACTGAGGTGGACTATGGGTGCTGCCGAGGTGGGTGCGCTGGGGTGGCTCTGCCCACGGGGGGACATCCTACACTTCCAAGACACTAACAAAAATGCAAAGCAGTGTTACTTCAAGAAGATAAATGAAATATATTAAGAGGGGAAAAGAGAACAAAGAAACCCTGGGATAGACAGTGAGTGGGAGCTCACCCACAGGCAAAGAAACTGCTAGAAGTCAATACTAGGTGACAGGGGTGGGAGGAAAGAGGACTGAGCACTAAGAAGGGTCATTTCTACTGGGGGAAGAATGGGGGTGCTCATGAGAGGTATCACGGAAAAGGAGATACTGGAGCTGAATGTTGGGTGTTTGGGCTCTCTGGATAGGGAAGGCAGGGGCACAAGGAAGGGAGAAGCCCCTCTTCTAGCATGGGCCAACGCATGCAGTTTCTGGGCAGTGATTGGCCCCGGACACCCAGTCACTGGGCTGGATGTGGAGGCAGAGCTGGGCGGTGTCACGGACTTCCCTGGATGGCATTGCAGTGGCATCTGTGGGCACTGGCCTTGTGGACGTTGCTAGAGTTAATCGATCATTGTTTGGTGTGGGGTGACTGCTTGTGTGTGCTTTTTGTTGTTTTTTAAAATCCACTAGAGGGCATATCAATACTAAGATCTTCTGGCAGGTTAGACAAATGACATTTTGTGTGAACTTGGCCCACTAAGTCTCCTGGCCCTGGGTGGTGAGGGGGGCGAGGAGGGGTGGGTGACAGAAAATGGGGTTATTGATTCCTGCCCCTCCCTATTCCCCTTCCCCCTGCCAGCGATGACAGGAGAGTGATTTATGAATTTATGGAGACAGCCGCTGTGATTCTCCCAGCAATGACAGACACTGGGAACTTAAGGACAGGGACAGCAGGGATAGACTCCGGAATGGGGTTGACAATGGTGGTACCCTTTGGAAGGGAACTCCTCCTTCCCTCCCTACCCCATCTCCCAGGAGCCAGCTTGTCCCCATGACCTGCCTGGTGTGACTAGAAGGTCTTCCTCCCCAGGCCCAAGGGCGGCCAAGAGACTAAGCCTTTGGAGGTCTCCAAAGGTCCTTGGTGGGAGCTGAAAACCCCCAGTTTGCACAGCTGATCCTACCCCAGCCTTCTTTTGTGTGCATCCCGGGCTAGAGCCTAAGCAGAGAAGCCCTTGAGAAAGGACACTCAGCCGGGACAGGCCAGGGTGATGGCGAATGGAATTGTGTCATTTATTGTCCACCTTGATGTCAGGAAGACGGAAGGTTGTGAAGACTTGGGTGGCAGTGAGTGGCGTGGGGAGCTAGCTGGGAGGTGGATCGTAACAGGGAGAGGTGGGGGCAGTGGGTGTCTGCCTTCGGGTGAGGGAATCCTGGGTGTTCTAGGGCCTGGCAAGAGAAACCAGCCTTGCTGAAGGCAACAGGTCTGGGTGAGTTAGGAACCAAACTTGCCATTTTTAGTTTGGGCAATACGTAGGGAATTCAAGGGAGCATTTGCTAGCACAGTCTGTATTTAGAGGGCTCTTTCCTCTTTTCCCTACTGATAGAGCCCAGAGGGACATGAACATTGGATCATATATTTTTCACTTAAGAACACCTGGCTCCAAAGCGCAGGGCAGCCATTGACTTGCTCTGAGACCTTGTGCAAGTCACATAACCTCTGTGAGCCTCAGCTTTCTCATCAACGTAGCTTCAGGGATTACTGCGCAGGGTAGCTGAGACCATACCCACAAAGGGCATCCCGGAATAGAGTTCAGAGTAACTGCCCAGTAAATGCTCATTCCCTCCGGTTAGCCGCCTTGAGTCTACACAGGGGTGCCTGGCTACCTAACTAGAAAAAAGGTAAGAGAACAAACCAGGTTTAAGGCTGAGAGCAGCACTAGTAACCAGTGAGGTTGCTTTCATGCCTAAAAAGAACACCGGGACTAGTATAGAACACCAGGGGTAGAAATTTATTAAAATTCCACTCTTTCACCTCCTTCATGTCCATCATTGTGAAAACTCATAAATGATGAAGCTGCGTCTCAGAGGTTCAGTGACTTTCTCAAAGTCACACAGGCGGGGGTGGGTGTGTGTGTGTGGGTGCCCTTGAGGTGAGTGCCTCCCTGCCGTCCCCTGGTATGAACACTGCTGGCTCACTTCAACACTCGGGGACATGAACTGGACATTATGAGTGTCAGGTGCAGTGTGCAGAGCTCAAAGTCACCGATCACTAAAAGAAACGAAAAGCTCCTCGGTCAGTATTGAAGGATGCCTGCCCGGGTGGGCCCAGGGACTTCAAGCCAAGGCCCGTGGGTGAAGTACGCTGGTGGATATAGAGGTTCAATCTTCTGCTATTAGACAGTTACATGAGGCTACCCCAAGATAAGTAAATAGTGTGTGCTTATTACTGTCAGATGTTTTCTTCTCTAAGTCACCCACGTTCAGAAAAAGGGGATGAGAGAAACATGTACTGTGGCTCAATTATAAGTCGGTATGGGTTCAGAGCAATTTGACGGTGTTCATTAAAACTGAGAATATGGGAACCCTTTGTCTCCGGTCATCCCCTTACAGGTATCTACCCTAAGAAGTCTTGGTCTCTGCACACAAAGGGCATTTCAGGCATGATCATCAAAGCAGCAAAACACCCTCTGTACCCACCAATAAGGAATTTATCTAAATAGTGATACCTTCATTCTGTGAAGGACTATGTAGCAAAGCACAAAATCACACTCCCACGGTGACAGTGGGGCGGAGGTATGGTTTCACTCATTGTGGAATATAAAGAAACAAAGCAAACAAATAAAAACAAAAACAAGTCCACCTGACAGCAGAAAGGAAGGGGGTTGTAGAACAGGTGGAGTTGCCAACAGGTTGTTGCTGGTGGAGGGGGCATTTGCTGGTGGGTGTCATCTTGTATCTATAGTTGCTAAGGTTAGACTGTACACCTGGAAGCTGTATGGTGCTCTGAACTAATGCCACCTGCATTTTTTTTTAAAAAAAGACATTGTTGAGTTTAAAAGGGATAGATCTACTGCAGACTCTGAAGATGTCCCCAAAGAAGTGTGGGGACTTTGTGTGTCTTTGGAGCATGGCCTTCTTTGGGTTCAAGTCTGAAATATGACTCAGCTTTTGGCAGCTTAAGGATCCACAGGCTTGTAAAAAGAAATTAACAGTCTTCACTAATCTTTGATAATGCATTGAGAAAACTTGAGTTTAACACATCCCTTGCCCTAACCTGATGATATGCATGTTTAGAAGCTGCAAAGAAAGTTGAAGAGCAACTCAAATCCAAGAAGAGATGCTTTTGAAAAAATAGTTTCAAAGTACTATTGTTTCAAAGATGGAAAGTCTCGGGATAACATCTGGGCTCAGAGGAGTATATGTCCCATCCTCCTTTAGAAATGTGCTCTGGAAATAGACTATTATGTCCTCCTCCTCCTCCCATTGAGTCCCTCACTTCTTGCTTCCCTCCTCCCTCTCTGCTTCCCTCCCAGCTTTCTAGCTCTAACAGCCTCCTACCTGCTATCTCAGTCACCTCTATTTAGATGCCCCTCCCAGATTAATCTTATTAAAACTCCTTTCTGATCACACTACTCTTGGAAGAAAAACCTTTGGAAACTCTTTATTGTCCAACGATTCAAGGTCAAGTGTCTCCACTTAGCTTTCAAAGTCTGCTAAGATGGCCGTGCCCTACTAGGCCAATTTTAGATCTTCTGCTTCCTGCCACACACCCCTTCTCCAGGCAGGTCTGTCTCTTTCATGTCTTAAGACATGTCTTTCTTGTTCTGTGGTCTCTGTGCATTCCATCTTGTCACTCCTCAAGCCTGGGGGGGGGGGCAGTAGCTGGTGCACGTGATGTCGTGAGGACCCCTGACCCCACGAGGTAAGCAGCTTCTGGGCTGCCTTTGCAAGTGGATATGCGTGTGGAGAGCAAACCTGCCCCCACGGTGCTGGATGTTAGTGTTTAGAAGTCTGTCTCGCTTTGTGACTGGCTGTGGGTCTAATCCCTAGTTTTATATTTTTCTGCTTTTTAGTAGTTGCCAGTCAATAAACCAACACTTAAATCCATCAAGGAAATTCCTTTAATAAAAGTATCATCTTTGATAGAAAGTGAGGAAGTTCTCTTGCATTTTAAAACTGTGTTGTTAAAAGCTTGGGTTATTGCCAACCAAGTTTTCTTAAAATGTGGTCTGCTTGTAAGTGTCAAGCAACTCCTTTCCAATTTGGGATTCCAGAGTGATATATATCAAAGCCAACTTTAGGGCTTATGTCACCACATTCTCAGAGGTTTTCTCTTCTCGCTTAACTCCTATAGTGCAGGCTCAAGCTTCAGACAACTCAGATATAGCTGGTGTATGTCAGAGGGCTGGCCAGGCACATGTGCTAAGGTGGCTTATTTTATTTTTTCTTAATGAGGGAGGCTTATGTGACTATTTGGGGACTGACAATTAGTTCTTGGACTAAGACCTCTGGGTTAGTGACCTTGATTCTTGACCTGGAGAGGGGATTTGGATTCAATTTGCATGCAGTTCCAAAGATCTCTGTCAAGAGTGAGGGCCAGGGGTGGCTTTCTAGGTAGGAGGTAAACATATTAATTACTTCTATTGCATTTAGGGTAGAGTAAAAGAAGCTTGCCAGGCTCTTTCCTTACTGCTAAGAGAACCAATGGAGTAAATCCTTGCTAAATATGCAAAACTTTAGTTGACATTTGTAATTCTTTCTGGAAATTTCTAAGCAGCTAATACAGTGAAAGGAAAGAAATGGCTTCAAGTCACTCACGTGGTACTGACTGGGCATGTCACTCTGTATCCTCTCTTTGACTAGGCGCATCCCTACATAAGAAGGACTGAGGTTTGTATAGGATTAGGTTGGGTGCGGGTTGCTGTGGATGCCAATATCTTCCTGCTCTGCCGACCTCTTCTCAACTCCTTCCTCAATCACTTCCAAATATATCAGAGAAAAGTTGAGTGAGTGTTGTGAAATTAAACTCAGATAAGACATCACTGCTCTTGGAAGCTTAGGGAAATGCACTGGTCTTCACGAATCAGCTCAGATACGATTTTTCTCAGGCAACCTTTCCTGAGTCCCCACATTGCCACCCTACCCCCTTTCCTTTTGACTGCATTGTCCTTGACTTAGCTGTCCTGTCAAGTGGACTGTGGGTGCTTTAGAGTGCTTTCTTACCTCTTTAGATTGCTGCTTGGTTTTGAGCACATCCTACGCAAGAAATGTTTGCTGAGGGCCTCCCTGGTGGCGCATTGGGTTAAACAATGCACTATGAAGCAAACTGCAGTCCCTGCAGCACGAGTTTGATCCCTGCCACCATGGGAGGGGACTCACATGGCGTAGCAGACCTCTCTACTGCCTCACCCGCTGCTCTGCTCAGCAGTGTGTTTCAGTCAGTCTGCCTGTTCTGCTCCCCACTCTGTCTCTGGTGAATCCTCTCACCTCTCCACACCTCTTGCCCAGTGCTTGTATGAATAAATAAATAAATCTTTAAAAAAAGAGAAATATTTGCTGAAAAACAAAATGAAAAAAATGAATGATAGCATTTAATGTCTTTTAATTTTTTCTCCCTATGCATTACTTTTTTTTTGCATCATTGCAAGTATAATGAATAGACAATTTTATGTCCTGCTTTTGATAGTTTTTTTTTTGGGGGGGGGGTTACCATTTCAGATGCATTTTTCCGGTTGTAGCATAATTTAAAAACTTAATAATGATAGCAACTCCATTTATAACAACTTGCACTTCCTACTGTATGCCAGACCTGGTGTTACACTGTCTTGTCTAATCTTTCCCATCTGTAAGGTGCTTGTCATTAGTTCCATTTTACAGAATGAGAAACTGAGACTCAGAGAGCTTGGGCAGTATGGAGACTAGATTTCAATATTCACCTTCCTGCTATTTTACCACACCACTTCCCATCATTCAGAGTGACCTTATGACAGGTATGCTCTTGTGTGGATGGGTCATAATTTGCTTAATTCGTCCCCTACTTTTAGAATATTTACTAATTTTAGATATAAACAATGAGGCAACGAACATCATTGTGCTAACAGACTTTCCCCCTACTTTTGGATTATCACCTTGGAGTAGAGTCCCAGAAGTGGAATTACTGGGTTAAAGGGTAGGACTGTGTTTATGGCTTTTGATACTTATTGCCAAATTGCTTTCCCGGAGGACCGAGTTTAGCATAACAAGCTCACTTTATAGGCCCAGGGGAATCACCTCGCTCCTCAGGATGCCAGGTTGCCCTCTAACCACTAGAGGGTGTGAAAGGATATTGCTCAAGTGACAAGAACCTGGCCCCCCCCTTTAGGAAGTCACCAAATTTGCTAGGGCAGCCTTCAAAATTGCCTTGGAGGGAGGAAGGGTTCTTCATTTATTGGCGGAGTCCTAACTGGAAGCTCCGTACTGTACCGGGCTTTCTTGGATTTGCATGGAAGGCAGGCTGGTTAGGCTCTGGACTCTGGAGGTGAGAGCCGTAAATGCGCCTTGCAGGCCCAGAGTTTGGTTCTGGCCCTGCCACCTACTTCTTGGAAATCTTGGGGGCCTGACCCTTCCCTGCATGTCTCTGTGGATGTTGGACCCTGACAGTCAGGGTCAGTCAGACTGGCGGCAACTCTGAGCAAGTTGAGGAGGGAGAGAGAGGCCTCTCATCATCGTCCTTGGGAAGTCAGCATTCAGTAGGAGACAGTGAATGGTGGCTGAGTCAACAGAGGTGATGAGACCAGAAATCAAGTGTGGGACTGGGAGGTGGGCCTCAGTCTCCAAGGAGGGCTTGGCTGCTTCACCCCACGATGTGGAAGATGGGAAGATGCTTAGAGGTCATCTTGTTCACATTCCTGGGGAAAAGAGAGACCCAAACAGGTTTGATTACACTGGGCCCCCACGTCCTCTTTTCCTTCACCACACATTGAGCATCTGTGTTGTGCTGGGCTCAGGGCTGGTCAGAGGGGGTGGAGAGATGACCATGAGAAGTGCCTGCCTTCAAGGACTTCATAGTATGTGCCGGGAGATGAGACAACTCAGGAAACTCTAAACAAAGACTGTGCCCTCTTCACTGTGAGCTAAGGAGAGCACACAGAGCTAGGAAAACTGGCCTGCCTCAGCTATTCCTAGAGAAACACTTTTTAGAATATATTCCCTGGGCTGTTCGTTTAGTTGGATATTTAATAAATGTTAACTAAAGAGGATTTGGCAGCTGTATCAGTGTTGCTGCACTAATGCTAAGTAACAACCTAACCCCAAATTTAGTCGTTAGCAGTAATACTTATTATTTTAAACTTTTGCTCACAAATTTGGGGTGCCTCTACTCTATAGAGCCTCTTATTCTTCTGGGACCAGACAATTACCTGGATGGTGATGGAAGAACAAAAGGGACAAACTTACTTCCAGAAGCACATTTTAAGCCTATTTCTAAATCATGTCCACTAACATCCCAAAGATCAGACCATGTCACCTGGCCAAACCCCATGATAATGAGGCCAGGAAATGTGCTCTGCCTCCAGTGGCCAAAAATGCAAAGTTAGCACAAAGAGAGGGGTGAAGGATTGTGGGTAACAGTGCATGCTACCACAATGGTCATTTCAGTGGAGGAAACCCCAGTGAATCTGGTCTCATTATTGCAGGACTTCTCAGAGCCTTTATAGCTGGTTCAACATGGGGCCTCCCTGGTGGTGCAATGGGTTAAGCAATGCACTATGAAGCAAACCGCAGCCACTGCAGCACGAGTTCGATCCCTGCCTCTGGCCAGGGAGGGGACTCACATGGCGTAGCAGACCTCTCCTGCCTCGCCTGCTGCTCCCCTCAGTGTGTTTCAGTCCGTCTGCCTCTTCTGCTCCCCACTCTGTCTCTGGTGAATCCTCTCACCGCCCTGGACTCTGGCCTGTACCCCAGCTCTTGCATGTATGTATAAATAAATAAAAAATTTTTTAGAAAAAGAGACCCTAGACCTGGGCTGTTGGGCTGGTCTCTTTCTCTATCCCTGTGCTACTAAGGTGTCTAGGCCACACAGGCAAGACAACCAGAAGCTGATGGGTCAGGAGCACTAAGCAGCTGCACAGAGAGGAGGCTGAAGCAGTGCTCAGTGGACCTTTGGAAATACGACTCTGAGCAGAGTGGGGAAGCCACAGACAGATCCAGTTTTGAGGAAAACTATCAAACTTAAGGGCATGTACTTTGCAGTTAAGTTGTCTATCTGCGTGATCTTGGGCAAGTTATATAGCCTCCCTGTGCCTCAGTTTCCTCATTTGGAAAATAAGGGAGGCACATATACCTCCCTGATATAGGGTGACTGAGTTAATAATATTTGCCAAGTGCTTAGAACAGGGCCCACTATTTAATCAGCACTCACTATAGGTTTGTTATTATCTTACCTTTATTTTTGTTGAACTTGTTTCTAGTACAATTTCCTTACTCCTGGTTTTCTCACCCCACCAGTTCCCTTCCCCAAATTTCATTATTGGTATTAGGTAGCTAGAGCTGGTTTCCTGTAAGGTACATCAGGATAGCAAGTATTATTTAATTTTAAAAAGAGAGACACTGAGAAAATTCATGATTCAAAGGAACAGTATTCTAGAAATGAGAATCTTGTCGGATCCCATGTCATATCTCACTCCCTGTTGGCCATCTGTCTCTAGATATTTGGGTGGAAATGAGATGAGTTTGATGAGGGTGAGTAATTCACTTGAGTCTGTGGTTCTTAACTCTGGCTGAGATTAGAATCTCTAGAGAAGATTTTTAAGAAGTAACAACAACATAAACCCTGATGTTTGACCCCACCCTAGACCAATTAAATCTGAATCTCTGGGGCGAGGCGCAGGTATTGGTATGATTTTATGTCTCCTAGGGTGATTCTCACACGCAACTGGTTGTGACAGCCACTGACCTAAGGCATCAGAGGGGCCTGCTGAGGCTGCTATTCACTAGCTGTGTGACGCTGAGCAAATAGCTCAGTCTCTCTGGGCCTCACTTGCCTTCCCTATAAAATGGAGTCATAATTGCTAATTTGTTGAGATTTTATAAGACGTCAATGAAAACCTAAGGGAGGTACCTTGTGTAGCTGCTGATGGAATGGGCTTTCGAAGCATCTTTTTTAAAAAAATTTATTTATGCATACAAGCTCTGGGGTACAGGCCAGAGTTGCGGGAGGTGAGAGGATTCACCAGAGACAGTGGGGAGCAGAACAGGCAGATCAACTGAAACACACTGCTGAGGGGAGCTACAGCTGAGGCAGGAGAGGTCTGCTGCGTCATGTGCGTCACCTCCCTGGCTGGGGATTGAACTCACACTGCTGTGCAGTGGATGCTTCACAGTGTGGCGTTCAATCCGCTGCACCACCAGGGAGGCCGCTTGAAGCATTTGTTAATTAAAGGAGTCACAGAAAGAGCAGCACTGGTGTCAGGGTCGGCAACATCTCATTCTGGGCTGTTTGGGGTTGTGGCTCTGAGGCTTACAGGCCCAAGTTTACTGAGAGAAGGACACGCACCTAAGGGGAGAGTTGTCCCAAGTTGCAATTTATTTGCTGCTCAAAAGCATCCATTCTGGGAGAGAATAGGCCTGAAACCCTTCTTCTCATCGCCAAGTCCTGTGCCCACGGGGCTGGGTCGGCCTAATGGACCCATCTTTCCTAATCAGTTCTCCCAACTGCATGTCATCTTCCAGGTCACACACTGTCCTCCTGTTGTAGCTGAGGCCCTGCCTCTGCCTGGTTTGCTTGGCTGGGGACAAAGATGCAGGAGGAGCTCACACCACCCTCTTGCCCTCACCACAGCAAGGCAAGTGGCTGTCCAACCACGTGAAAGGCAGGATTGGGTTGCTATTTCCAGCAATGGTGCCAGGCACTGTGTGAGCGCTATTCTAATGCGTTCCTTCAGGTGGACAGAGCTCTGGATACCAACTAGGGTCTTGCTTAGCCTATGACAGCATCCCTGCTTTTGTTCTGAGATTTACTAAGTACTTACGATATTGAATGAAGAAAACTGGGTTTCTTGGGTCTCACAGGCTCCCATTTAAAGGAAAACAGTTGGGAAACTTTAAATCATTGTTTTTTCAGGATTTAGGAAACTTATGAGGTGGGGGAGGAGAATCTTCTAAAAAGCCCATACTACCTGCAGCAGTTGCTTAACTCTATCTTCTGCTTAGTGACACTAGTTTGGAAGAGTCTATAAGATTTATAAGTTTAGATTTTGTAAGTTTACAAGATTTTATAAGTTTGACTCTTTTGTAGTTTGTACTATGAAAACAAGAGGTTTCGTGGAGTGTGTCTGGTGATACTGACGTGCCTTGCTGGGGGCTCTGGCTCAGATGAGCATCAGGGTGACTCATGAAATCCTGCTGGACTAGTGTGAGATAAGGGCTGTGAGGCCCTGTCTTCAGATGGAAAAGCCAAGATGGGGAGAAACAAGAGCTGAAGGTCTTTTGACTCCAGCCTGTGATTTTTCTGTATGTGTAGGGGGGGTAAACAAAACTGGTGTTCACATTAGTTTAAAAATGTAACAAATGAAATTTGCATTTTCAAAGTGGAATTCCATCAGCAGTGGGTGAAAATTGAGACTTGAGAGCAGTGTGTCAAAATACAAAATATATTTCTTACAAGGCAGGTTGACGATACTTTTTCGTATGAGAGTGAAAGGTGTGACCACTTTACTAAGTCATCTAGTTAAAGCAAGATTTGAAAATGCTTTGTGAACCAAGGACCCAAGCAAGTGTCAGTTATTAAGATCAGAGAGACTTATAGTGGGTTCATAGGTCCTTGGGAGACCCATGGATGAGTAATGTACTATGTGAACTGCCCATATTTGCAAACAAAATTTTGCATGTGTGCACAAATCTGATTTTCTCTGGGGAGAGAGATTCATCAGATTCTCAAAGATGCGTGACTCAAAAATGAGTAAAAACCACTACTCTAGCCCAACCCTTTATGTCATTTGCTAGGGAGGAGAACAAAGTAATAATTTAAGTATCTGATGTAGCACCTGCACTGTCTGCATCTCTCTACGTCAAGGGCACCCAGGGAAGAGGTAAAAGATTATTCCAGGAAGGAAGATTAAGTAAAGATCCTACTTTCCCAGTAAGCATGGGCCTTAGAATTCACTTTGGGATTCACATATGGAAGGAGGGAGGGAGGGAGAGAAGGATGAAGAAAAGGGGGGAAAGAGAGAAGGAGGCAAAGGAGGGAGAAGGAGGGAGGGGGGAGTCTTTCTCATGAAGGCATCGATGTGCAAACATATGGCAGAAATTCCATCCCTTTCAAAGTGATGAAGTGAGATTGCTCAGACAAATGCTTTCAAAGTCTTGAACCTGTGAGGTTTTGCTCCAAGTTCAGGAAATAACAGGATATAAATCTGCTTGAATCATCTCAGCTCACGCAAATCCAATGCTGGGCCACAGTGGCTCTGGCAGCATCTTGCTCTTTTTGTGTAATGACTTTTGATGCTGTGGATTTAGACGGATTAGGCTATTTAGGGGAAAGAAGGGAATATTAATATACAAAATTGTTAAATGTCAAATAAAATCCCTTAATAATGTGTGTGTCTAAGATGAGTATGCAGGCATTTTGAAAACACTTCTGGTACCAGCTCAAACATTTAAGAAATCCATTTTGCAAGTTCAAACAAATAATCCTTCACCAATTATGCTGTACCTGTGTGAGTCTGATGGGTAATTCTGCAGTCTCGGCTGGGAGTGAAGACCTATTCTCTTATTATTGTCAGTAGCATGGACACACCTACCTCTTCATCCAACTGGCTGAGTGCTTAACTCCTCCAGATAAGTGTACAGCTGCAACCAAGGACTGGTTTTCATATTTCTTGCAAATTAATTAGTGGTTGCTTTGACTTGCTTTAAGGCCAGTGTTTGTTAGAAGATCTAGGCAGTTGCCACTCTACAGGTCCTACATTTTGGTCTTATAAATGCTTGCAAGTAATTGCTCAGGATTTGGGATAATTTGGGGGGAGGGCAGTTGAGAGGGAGCATATAAAAAACTGAAAGTAGTAACGAGAGTGTAATTATTTATTTATATTATATCATGTTGTGTTATAATGTTACTCTAACCAGTATGGGCTGATCATTCTTTCATTTGTTGGCTCAAAAATTGTGTTCTTCTATCATAAAACTGCAGATAGACATGTATGAAATCATCTGTGATTCAATATAGACCTCTGATTTTTCAGGTAGAGGCAGTAGTCAAAGGCCTTTGCCACACCAGTGGAGGAGGATAGAGTATGTTATGGGGACAGTGGTGTGGGTAATAAGGGAAGCATCTTGAAGGTGAACGCATTTGAATTGGACTGTACTAGAGGTGCAGGTTTTAGAAATGTAGTAGACCTTCCTATCGTAGATGCTGGCTACGTACAATAATATCATCAAAGTAACAGAACTACTTTAGAAAGCATTTAGAAAATCAAAGAAAGAAGAAGTATCACTCGCAGTTCCACATTATTAATACAAGTTTTGTTGACAAGTTGCTACCCTTCTTGCCAGCTTTCTCCCCTGGGTACAGTTTCTCTGTAGTTGCTGTCACATCACTTGTTGTATTAAGCACATTCTTGTACCCAGTGTTAAAAGTGAATCATTAGTTGGAAGCATTTTCCCTTGTTGTCGCAAGAAAGGGCATATTTAAACTAGGTGGAGATGGGGGTTGGGTAGAGAATGAGCATTCCTGGGAAGGAGACAGTGAAGGCAAATTTCCATTAGTGGGAAGTAGTACATTGGCAGGGAACTCACTATGGCTGCCCTGGATTTTAGCTCCTTGCCCAGGAGCTGGTTTTATCGTGTAGAGGATGGAGAACGTTTGGAGATTCTAGGTGACATGGAGACAAGGATTAGAGTTTGATCCTCTCTAGGGCTGGCTTTGGAAATTTTAGGATTCCCTGGTATACTTCGGAATCTGGGTTTGTGTGTGTGTGTGTATGTGTGTGTGTATGTGTAGATGTGAGTGAGCAGTTCATTCATCAATTTAAAAACAAAGTCTTTAACCAGCACCTGAATGAAAAAGAATGTGTCTTTAAAGTACTACTGGGCACTTCATCTTATAAGCACATGCTGGGAGCCCCACCATGTCCTGGGCTCTCAAGAGCCTTGGTGACGAAATCTCCAAGCCTCTCCTGACAATGAGCTTCTGAGTTTCTCCTCCTGATCACCTGGGAAGAGGAGATGGCCCTCTGGAGTCCTATGAGCTGGCCACTCATGGGCAACTGTGACCTATTTGCTATCTACAGATCACAGCAGAACATTCCTCGAATATCCTACAGAGTATAGCTCATATCACAAGGTAGCCCCAGGGATGCCTAGGCTGCTGTTGACCTGATTACGTGACTATCTCCATGGCGGTCTCGGGATGGCTCTGCCTGTGATAACATCATACTTCGCTGATGCAAATGCCTCTTGATGTATGGTCACGATGTCCCCTTCCCTGGTTCTCGTAAAACTTTGTCCCCCATTCCGATCCCACCCTTCGGACCCTATTCCTCATACCATTGTGGCATGATCAGCTTTTACTAGCCTGTATGCTTTCAATAAATGACACAAGAACTTCTGCTCAAGTAGCAGTGTCTTGCCTTGCAAACCTGTTCCACCCTTGCTGTGTCCCTCATTGCCTTCTTGTCACAACAGCCCATCTTGAGTTGCCTCCAGGCAAGCCTGATGACAGTCTCTCTCTCCCCAGTGATCTTGCAGATAGGCCCTAAACATGATTCTCCTTGCCAAGCATGGTCTTTCAGTTTGTGGGTGGCAAAGGGCTTCGATATACTTAACATCTGCAGTAGCAGGCCACAAGTGTCCTAGATGTTTCTCCAACAAGACTCTCAGGGCATGTCTGGACTCAGCAGCAAAGAGGCCACTGGTGTGCGGGTGAGAAATGTCACATTTATGCCACATATCTGCCATCCTTGTTCTCCCTCAAATGTTTGCTTTAGGTTTCTTGTTCCTACTTTTAGTGTAGTTAGAACTGATATAGCAGAGCCAAACTAATTGGGGTCTAAAGAACTAAGCAGATGGAAGGAAACCCTAACCAGGCAATATCTCTACAAAGTATGTCCAACCATCTATCAGCCGTTGACCCATTGGCCCATCTAGCCACTTAGTTATTCTGCATTTACAGTGAATCAGGCAATATGCTGAGTGCTGTGAATAGAGAAATGATTTTTGTCTCAAGAATTCAGAATCTTGTAAAGAAGCAACCAGAGAGATGGATACATATAACACAGTGTGTGCCAAGCTAGAGCAGGGGTCTGAACGCAGAGCCATGGCACAGAGATGGAAGCTACTGACCCCAAATGGGCAGCGAGGTGGGAGTGGCAGAGGTGGCTATGGCTTTTTCCTCAAGCTCAGACCCCCGTGAAGATATGAGCCATGTACCTTATTCATCTCTACATTCTTAGTGCAGAGCACAGGGCCCGGCACATAGTAGGTGTTCCATATATTCTTTGTTGAATGAATTAGGTGTCTAAGGAGGAGAAGGAACTCCCGAAGGTCATCTGGTCCATCCACCTGCCTCTGGGTTGAGCCACACCTAAATCACCCCAAGTGCTATTTTGGGTGTGGTTATTCTTAGCTGGCGTCTCTGACAGCTGGAAGGAGTTGGAGAAGCAGCCTCTCCTCTAAGGGTTTAGTGCCACAGACCACATTCAGAAGGAGCTCTGTTTGGTGGAAACAAGAGCTGGGAAGAGAGAGAGAGATTGACAACGGGCTTGCCAGGAGGTAACTCAAGGTGGGCCATCTCCTCTTTCCTGGGAGACCAGGGGGCTCATCTTCAGGAGAGGCTTGGAGAGTTGGTCACCGAGGCTTCTGAGGGGCCAGGACATGGTTAGGTTCTGGGCATGAGGGCCTGCCAAGGGAACGGAGGAGCTTTCAAGAGCGCCATCGACGTCCTCAGTGCGCAGCCTCCGCTAGGGCAGACGACTGCAATGCGCTGGTCCTCCTCTTTCCGTGTCCACTCAACTCCTGTGCTCCCTGCCCCCACCTCTGCCAGCACTTGGGTTGAAAGAGCAGCCTGAGACCACAGCTCCTTAAGGAGAGCTTTTCTCCCAGGACCTGCTTCTTCCAGGGTATTTCACAGTGGCCGGGAGCGTTGGGGCCTAACACAGTCAGGCTGTACCAGGAGCCAGAGCCCAGAGCATTCTAATCTCACGGGGAGATAGGAAGAAATGATTAGTGCGTGTTGAATGGCCCCCCCTGTGAGCATGCTGAGCTGCACAGGTCCTGGGACAAAATCAAGGGCAAGTTCTAATCTCATTTGCAGGTAGGGGAAGGGTAGAGAAATGACTTTCTGGGGCGGTCTCTTGAAAAACAGGCATCAACAGGGAACAATGGCACCATTCCCTTCTGACCTCCTCGACCTGGTGTTTGATATGAAATGAGTGTGTGTGTGTGTGTGTGAGAGAGAGAGAGAGAGAGAGAGAGAGAGAGAGAGAGAGAGAGAGCCCCAGAGAGACTGAGTATAAACTTGTGAAGCCTTAGAAAGCTAATGTTTCCTCCCAAATCTCCCCTGTGTAGGAATGGATTTGCCCCCTTTTTCTCATAAAAGCCTGGGTTTTCTAAATATATCACAAAAAGATTTTTGGTGACGCCATCTCTGAATTGAGGGCTTCGTGATGGCTAAACCTGCACCCAAACGTTCTTTATTTTATATTTAAACAAGATTTTTATTTTCTTATATATTTTACATCATTCTTTTGTTTAGTACAACGTATGCTTTCTCCTCTCAGGTTGTAGTCCCTGTAGAATTCCCACCACTAATTCACTGGTGCACCATCACCAAAGTCCCTTGTGCTTTTCCCTCTCCTGTTTTGTTTTCTACCCTTTTTTCTCCCCTGCAGAATATCTCTGATTTAGAGTTTATTTTTTATTTATTATAATTATTTTTTTCCTGATCCCTTATTTGATTCCCATATATTTTTTATTAGTGAAACCATCCAATATTTTTCTTTCTGGCTTATTTCACTGATTAGAATCCCTTCCAGCTCATCCATGTTGCTGTGAATGGCATGAGTTTATCTTTTTTGATTGCCGAGTAATATTCCATTGTGTCTATACATCACATCTTCTTGACCCAGCCATCTCTTTTTAGGCATTTGGGTTGTTTCCATATCTTACCTATTGCAAAAACACTTTGAATATAAAAATTACTGGGAAAGATGGGGGAGACTTCTTTTGAAGTTGGTTCAGTAAGAGGCAAAGGAAGATGGCTGGCTGAAGGCCCACCAGCCCGGAGGGTAGAAGGGGAGACACAGGGGCACTGCAGATGCTAAGAGTCACTGAACTGTGACCTCACCCAGCACTGTGTCAAGACCCACGGGCCACTACGGATAAGAACAAGATGCTATCTCTGCTCACCAAGAGCTCCTCAGACTCTGCTCACCTCAGCACAAGCAGGTCTTTACAAAGCCAGTGTACATGCTTTAGTGATGCTACTTAAATGAATGCTACTTTACAAGAACCTGACTGTGCACAGAGTTAAAACCTCTCAGGTGGGCATTTTCAAAGATGTAAGTAACATACTATACTCAACCTTATCTAAGTGTCAACTTGTGCACACGTTTCTTTCTTTGCTCTTGAAATATTGCCTCGGCACTCACTTTGTCTGTGATGGTCTTTGGTCTCAAGTTCCCTCTTACTTTACATTGAACCATATAAAACTGATGGGTTTTTAGACAGGTGACAATAAAATGAAGGGCTGCCCTCTTAAAAGTCTCTTCTATCTCTGCCATGTTAGACTCCTTAAATAACGCCCACTTCTTCTCCATTCTGGTGAGTTTACCACCATTAGTCTCGTACCTATCATTTCACCTGGCCAGGCTGTACAACCTGACCCTGAAGTGGCGCTCACTGTCACACCAGCTTTAAGCAAGTCCTATTCCTGGATTCGTTGGCTTGTTCTTTTCCTGAATCTCAGATGCTTTATTCAAAAGCCTCTGCTGGAAGACATTTTGATCTTCAACGGCAGCTCTGTGTTACCTGCCCCGAGATACATGGGCTTGGTCAGAAGTAATTTCTTCATGCACCAAGAGTCCTCCTCATATTTTTCTTCAATGTAGAAGTTTTGGAAAAATATAAAGAGGGAAACAAGAATCATGTGCAATCTACCATTATCAGCCTAGTGTCAACTTTTGATATATTTCCTTCCTGCTCTTTTTTTTTTTCTATGCACCCATTAGACATGTTTTTTTCCCTAAACTGCTATAGGCTTCTTTAGTTGATTGTATTTTTTAATAGACTTATTTTTTAGAGCAGTTTTAGCTTCACAGCAAAGTTACAGAAGGTACAGAGAGTTCCCAGACAACCCTGCCCCCAACATGCACAGCCTCCCCCATTACTCACATCCTCCCCAGAGTGGCACATTTATCACAACCAATGAACCCACATCCACACGTCTTGGTCACACAATGTCCTCTGTTTGCTTTGCAGTTTGCTCTTGGTGTTGTGCATTTTATGGGTTTGGACAAATGTGTAATATCATGTATCCCCAACTAGAGTACCATGCAAAGTGGTTTCACTGCCCTAACACTCCTCTCTCTGTACTCCACTTACTCATCGTTCCCTCCCCCAGCCCCTGGCCATCATGGATCTTGTTCCTATCTCCATCATTTTGCACATTGCAGAAATGTCAAAGAGTTGACATCACACAGGCATATCCTTCTCACACTGGCTCCATAGCTTTTCATGGTGGCAGATTGCATTTTTCATTATTCATTATCTCTTCCTGAATCTGTATATTTTGTCATGTGACTTTGCATTTCCTCCTACCACAGGGGGTGGAGTTTATTTCCCACTGCTGTAACTTTGACCAAGTGATTTGCCATTTACACTGTCAAAGTATAATTCCATTATATTTATGAAAATGGGTTATAATGATCTGTTTTTACTAGCGGATCACAAATTGGGAGTATATACAGGAGACAGAGTGAATCTTATTCATCTCTTTTCCCTTAGAGTCATTGGCAAAGAGCAGATGTTCAATAGGGTATCAGATAACTGTATTCGTTATCTGTGCAATTGTATTAAATTACCCCTAAACCTAGTGGTCAAAGGAACATACAATTATCATCTCCCAGTTTATGAAGGCCAGGAAATTGCATATGGTTTAGCTGTGTCCTCGGGCCAGGGTTTCTGGCGCTGGGGTGCAGGTACGGTTACAGTCATCTCAAGGCTTGCAGGGAAGGACTGGCTTCTGTTGTCATGCAGAAAGTCCTCGGCAGGATGCACTCCTTCCCAGGCTGTTGGGAAGCACCTCCATGCCTCACTGGCTATTGGCTGGAGGCTGTGCTTCTCCCTAAGCTTCTTACAGAGAAGCTCATGTCCTATGGCAGCTGGCCTCTGAGAGAGTGAGTTGTCAAGAGAGCAAAAGAAGGTGACAAGACAGAAGCAGCTTTTTCTACAGTGTAAACTTGGAAGGGACATCCGGATCCTGCTTACTGAGGAAAGTCAAGAGTTCCAGGCCACATTCAAGGGGAGGGGGTTGGTGAAGACTAGGAGGGTGGGGACCCTTGGGAGTTACTTAGAATCAGAGGTTATGTGACTGGTGGAGGTTATGTCCTAGCATGTACCTCATTGTCTAATTCTTTGATGGAGGTAAAGAGAAATGGGAGCAGAGTGAGCCATTTTGAATATTTTATACGCCAGCGACCTGGGCTATGAAGAGTTGACCCACAGCAATGACTTGCATAACACAGTGAATTGGATTGGATGGTTGTCAAAGGGGTTCCATGCACATGTAATTTTGTTGTTATGTGTATTTGGGATGTGGGCTAAGCGACATTAGTTTTCACCAAATTCTCTTAGGGCTTGCTGACCTCTGAAAGGATGCTACCCCCAAGAATTGAATTAAAGGGTGGGGGGGAACAGGGTAGGTTGGGGGGAAAATCAAGGCTAAATGCAAAGGCAGGACCAGGTTCTGAAAGCTGAGCTGGTAGTTCACTGGGACAAACCTGTGTGCTTTAATTTCATGTCCAAAGGACTTTCTGCCCTGCTTGACACAGTCTGATCAGTTCATCTCTGAGGGTAAGGAGGTGCTGATTGGACTATTCCAGAAAATAAACATGTGATGTATCAAGGGGCCTGAATGAACATTATCAGATGAGATATTGAGTGTGCCTGGGATCTTAAGGTGGGGCTAGGGGGTGGGGCCAGATTCAGGGTCAAGGGTATGCAGGAAAAGCTGCAGGGTGTCCTCCAGGCAAAGTCTCTACCCGGTCAGGGCTAGTGCTCTGGACAAAGCTTTGGGCTGACTTAGGCAGACTGAAACATGGATCCCAACTGGGTCCCTGCCTGGCAAGAGGAGAGTTACTGTGCACAAGTTATTTAGCCTCCCAGAGCCATGAGTTCCCCACGTGAATTACAGGATGGTCATACTACTTGACTCACAGGGTTGATGAGAGGTTGCTCACTAGAACCTCTACCTTTTTCAAAGAGAACTCGCGGCAGCATTTGGAGAATAAAGATGCATAAACACAAAACATCTATCACAGGGCTTAGCATTTCCCGCACACTCGATTGATTCACCCATCAATCCAGTGAATCCACCTCTTTATCCAACTGTTCACTACCCTTTCATCCATGTACTTAGTAACCTCTACTAATAAGTCCATCCACCTATCCACATTTCTTCTTTCCCTCCCTCCCTCCCTCTGTATAATACTTATTGAGCACCATAGTATGTCAGGCTGCCTGATNCCCTCCCTCCCTCCCTCCCTCCCTCCCTCCCTCCCTCCCTCCCTCCCTCCCTCTGTATAATACTTATTGAGCACCATAGTATGTCAGGCTGCCTGATACTGTACTAGCTGCTTTGGTTGCCTTAGGCTCCTGGGGAACAAAATCATGGTTCCTCTTCTCAAAGTTCTTTATTTCCCCGCTTCTTTCCTTCTCATTTGTCCTCCTATTTCCTTTCCTGTCCTCCTTTCCTTTTTCAGGTCTTATTTTGGAGAAGAATTGATTCCACCATGCATTTGAAGGGTAATTCAAAGTCCTGTTGGGTGCAGATTCTTTGCAAAGCCTTTGGCCTTGGTGGACAGTGCACTGGAAACCTGCCCCCAGGGAGCCCCAGGAGAAGCAAGTTAAGTGTTTGTTTGAGCCGCCATGAGAGGCTCAAAGGAGTCCCCAAGACCCGGCACCAAGTCTGTCTCGGCATCGCCCCTCTGAGATTGGTTGGCCTGCCTGATAGGTGGGGCAGGCAAGTGCTGTCTCTAGTCTGTTCCCAGCACCGCCTCCTCTTCTGCTCTTTGATGCCCGGAAGGCCACCAAGTAAAATATGTTTCTTGAATTTAAGACTTTGATCCCTGTGAAAATGAAAATCCCTGTGGGAGGGTCACAGTTTAAACTGGTACTGTGTATTTACACTTGATTGTGAATGAGTATCACTTCTTTTTTCCATGGGATTAAATCAATAGGTATTCATTAAGCCCATGTGAGATTGGTGGGTGGGAGCTACTAGGGCAATGGCATATTTGGAGAGAGGTCTTGGGACAAGGAATCGAGATGTTGGTGACGGTTCCCATGGAGCCACCTACAGGGCCCTGAATCTTGAGTGGGCAGCCCCACCTGTGGGCTTCTGGAACCAGATGATCTAAGGCGGCCCCCAGTCCTGTGCTGGGTTGAATATGCTCCTGTTGCCATCTTATGAAGAATCATTTGGAACACGGGCCCCAGCATGTTCATGTTGTACTGTGCCAGCAAATTCTGTAGTGGATTTGGGGCGGGGGTGGGGTGCGGGGGGTGGTGGTGGAGGGGGTGGGATTTGGGGAAGGGACTCGAGGACAGACACCGCTCACTTTAGAAGCTTGCCTCCAGCTGCTGCTGCTCCCTGTCCTTCACCATCCAGTTCAGGACTGGCTTCCTTGAGAAAGTCGTTTCTAAATAAGCCCACCTGCCCTGATCACTCACTGCCTGCCCGGCGAGTCTGCAGACAACAGGCTCGGCTTGGCAGATCTTTGCTCCTTGAGGGCACTCAGGGAGATGCTGGCTGGCTTCAAGTGTGCACACCCATTTCTCCTCTGGCACCTATTGAGGGGCTCTCCTTGTCAACCCGCATCCCTCCACATGGTGGGGAGAAGTGGCTTTGGAATCAGAAGGCATGAGATTTGAGTTTCAGTTTTATCTCTTACAAGCTGGAGGGAAGATGGCAACCTCAGAGTGCTTGTTTCCTGCTTGCGTCTGGATGCTGAGGGTGGCGCGAAGCACAGATGGCAGGCTCTCAGAGCAGCCCCCAGGTAGATGGGGGCGTCTTGATCAGAACCTCCATTCTTCACCTATAAAGTGAAGAAGTACCCCCCGCCAACCTCTAGGTGTTGAGGAGCAAGGGCATTGAGATACATTATCAACTAAAAAGTCCCAGCCCCCAGGGACCCCCCATCCTGGCAGCCTGAGAGCCACGCCCAGCAGGAGTCCTGACGGCAGAGCAGGCATCTCTGGGGCCATCATGCCTTTCGAGTTTCTAGCTGCTGTTGAGCCCTTTGAGGTTTGAGTTACATTTTCACTTGGCAGGAACTGGTTTTCTGATTCAAAGAGAATAGCTGTCAGGGAATGAGAGACATAGAGAAAGAGAGAGAGAGATTGAGAGAGAGAGAGTGTGTAGTGTGTATATATTAAAAAAAAAAACCACCAAGGCTCCCACGGCTTCTCGGACTTGGAATGGCTCTGTGAGACCGGGGGATGCATGCAAATCAAAAACACATGCACAAGGCCTCCCTCCCAGCACACGCGGCTCCAGAATGAAGGCGCCAAGCCCTCGGCGCACTGCATTCATGCTGGCCAGGCTTGGGTTGGGCAGGACGGCGCGGTGTCGGAACCTGCACCTGTGTCCTCTCGTCCTATTCTGGGCTAAAGGGGAGAAGATGGGAGCAGTGGCTGGTTCTGTGACTCTACTCTCGTACTTTGGAAGGTCTAGAGACCTTGGATCTCCTGCCTCGGGAGGCTAGGAGCTTTATCAGGGAGAGGGGGCAGGGTATCTGGCAGCCAGCCCCACCTTCTTCCAGCAGTGAAAAGAGCAGACTTCTAGTCACGCAGACTTAAGTTAGCATCCTGGCCGTGGCCCTCACTCGCTGTGTGACTTTGGGTAAATTACTTAAGCATTCTGAGCCTGGACTGTCTCATCTCAAATATGAGGCTTGTGAGCACTATCCCAAGAGACTTTGCGAGGAGGAAACCAAATATTGCATTTTATCGATCTACCTTATGACTGATGGACTTGTCCCACATCCTTCTCTTCTTTCTAGAAAAGATATAAGCGAGGTCTCCCCAAAGAGAAGCAGCACATTAAAGAAATCGTGGCATAAAGAAAACAACAGTTGACCAGAAATATGAAGCTAAGGCAGTATTGGTAAACAAACACCACACGGTGGAGTCTTGCGCAGTTATTAAAACGGATTGTTACATTTGTCACTGAGCTTCTGGCTGGTAGTTTTCTAGAAGATGTCATTGATAAGATTCATGTTGTCTGTGAAAAAAAAAAAAAAAGTTACTCAGGAGACCAGATTTTCTTGGTACTGAGACCACAGTCTCTTCCCTTATAGGGGTCACATTAAGGGGATTTAATGGACAGTAACTCTTTGTTGCATTATGCCATGGAAGGTGGGGGGAACAAAGCTCCTGCCTTGGGTCCCAGCACATACCAGGTGCCCTTTTGAGCAGGTCGATTGTGTTTGGGGGGAGATTGGTTATCTAGTGTCACTTTGTCCTACTTATGATTACCTGTGGCTGCTGATTCTGCAAATCCAACCCACTTCTCTCTCCTTGCTGTTCTGAGGCTTTTATGGGAGCAGCTCTTGCTACCTCTGAGACAGAGAACATTTAGACACACTGGGCTATTCCCGGGAAGCCTGCACCCTCCTCTTGGAACTCTGCATGCTTGGCTTGGGGGTACCCCATCTCTCCGGGCTGTCCTTGGGAGGAAAAGTGGGCATTCTCCAACAACATGGACATAGCTGCCTCCTGCCTTCCTTTCTTTGTTTTTCCTTCCTGGGCGCATAAAGGGCAGAGTGAATGAAAGTTTCCCTTCGGATGGGAACGCTTACTCCAGCCCTGTAATGAGCGAGAATAATTGATATGTCGATGAAAACCGAGGCTGTGGAATTGATGCTTAGTGTCAAAATAGCCCAGATCACTTTGGTACCAATTCATTGTTCCTGGAGGGAAGCCGTTAGGCGGGAGCCGGGTGAGAAAGGAGCAGACTGGAGTGGGAACATGAAAAGATTTGATTGTGTTCCAGCTCCCCAGCGCAGCACTGCCCTGGCGGGATCTGATTTCAGGGCTCCAGATCGAAGGTCCTGGCTAATATTTGCTTTCTCCCCTTTCTCATGAGAGTAGAAATAACTTGGCGATGGCCCCATAGCAGCTACTGTTTGAACGTGGATATTAATTTAATCTGGAGTTCTGTTACTCTTTAAATATTTAGGGTTTTGGCTGAGGCCTTTGTGTTCTTAGGATGCGATAGACAGTGAGAAATGGAATTGGAATGTTTCTACTCATTTCAGAAAGGAAAAGGGTTCTCGGCCTTCTTTCCCCACAGTCCCCCACCCCCACCCATCTCCCTGCTTCCATTTTCTCATCTTCGGGTGGCAGCTGCTGATGAGAACGAAAAGTTATTTTGACATATATGGAGTGAGACCACGGGGTGAAGGAGGGAGAGAATATATTTCAGAATCGGACAGTCACGGGGAGATGTTCAAAGCGGGCTCTTTTCCCGTGAGCCACTCAACTTCCAGTTGGTGGTCAAGACCCCCACTCACGCAGCTATGGGCGCTGCTCCATAAAGTGGCTAAAAGACGAAGTGAGATACGCCGTAGGTAAGGCAGCCACCAGAGCGTCTTTATCATTTGATAAATGCCGTTGACTTCAATCAGCACACCCCTGAAGTGTCCCTGCGGACTGATGAGTTGACTTCTCTTGTTGGGGCCGCCTGATGACTCCTTGGGTGACCTGGGCCTCTGATCTTGAGTTTGTTGTCACCTGGGCTTCGTCCTGGTATCCTCCAGGGCACAGCAAAGATGAGCACCTGAGCCATTCTGTGGGCCAAGCGTCACTGTTGAATTCTCTCTTCATCTTTCCAGCAGCTCCAGGTGGTGGGGTGTGAGAGCAAATTTTCACCGAAAGACAAAGGAACAAAGTCCTTTAAGCCACTTGTCCCAGTTCAAGCAGTGACTCAGCCTAGTTCCTGTCTCATGGCCCCTACTTTTCCAGTTTCTTCGACTTGACTAAGGTGCCACACCCACCTTCTGACAGAGAGGAGGCTAAGGGGGAGCCCCTGCTTTCTCCATGTGGAGGCCTGTACTCAGGACTCTCCTGCTTCCTGGTTGCTTATTTCCCAGATACCTCGTAAGCATCTATCCTTTGCCAGAGACTGTGGGAAGCAAGGCGGAGCAAGGCAGAGCCTCGTCCTTAAGAAGCTGGCAGTTTATTGAGAAAGAGAGATGGATACAGAAATAATTTTTCAAAAGGAAAAAGAAAGGGGAAAAATTTGGGAAGACTGTTGAGTGAGTCTCTTGGGCCCCTTAGCTGAATTGCCTAGCTGAGCGTGTGATGGGACTAGACACATAGTAGGTGTGCATAAATGTCACCCCTTCTCTCTCCCGTATTTGTTCCCCAGATGCCAGCTATCCCACTCTTGGTTTCTTTGGGTTTCAGACACGTCTCCAGTTAGTCAGGCTGTGGGTTGATGGCCAGTGAGCCTTACTATGAAGCCTCAGCTGTGGGAGCCAGAGGACATGGTTTAGCTCAGGGACAGGAAGAGCAGCGTAGTCAGGAGTGCCGAGGCTGACGCAGGACGGAGACGTGTCTGCACATTCATTTAATCCTCATGACCACCGATGAGGTAGGTGTTCTTACTATGCCATCTGCAGAAGAGGAAACAGAGGCACAGAGAGGGTGCTAATTTGTATCTCCAGACACACAAGGGAGAGGGGAAGATTGACCTCAGGCCACACCCCAAGGACAACCTGATGATGTGTGACCACCGGGTGGTCACTGGTATCTAGTGCCCTGACAGACTTCAGGAAGGAGTTAAGAGCGGGAACTTGTCTAGTGTTCCCTGGGCTGGCACCCCCATGCTGCCCATTAGCCCCACACTTGCTGCTTCCATCCCACATCCCCTCTGGCAGGTATGGATCTCAGGGTGTGGCTGCTGAGACAAGGCAGGTTCTGGGGAGCTCTCCACAGCCAAACCCACACATCTTGGGGTCAAGGAGCATCCTGAGAACTTTTGGCCAAGCGAATGGCTGCCGTTTCCTTGACTGAGAAGTGGTGTCTTCATTTCTGCTTTCTCTGTTTCCTCTTCCTGGGTGATTCTCTCACCCATTCATCCTTTCTCCCTTTTTTCATTCCTTCTCTGATTTTCCTATGTCCTTTTTTTTTAACTCTTCCTCCCTTGCACCTGATTCTTCCTCATCTATGCATTCTCTGTTCCTTTTTCCTTCATTTTTTTTCTTATGGAGTTCAAAGTGTTGTCTTTTATACACACACACTCACATATATAAACACATGCATCCAGGTATATGACTATGATAAAATGTCAGTTAACTATATTATATGCGTGCATATTGTATGTGTACTTACGTGTGTACACACATACAGGTATGTGTGTGTGTAGATTTAGCGCACTATATATACACACATACGCATATAAAAATAGTGTAATTCTTACATTGCACTTTTAAACTTGTCCTTCTGCTGCGAATATAGCTGACCCAAAATCTGGATCAAAGTCTGACCCCATGAGGAGGTTCAAGGGTGACACGAGAAGGGTGGGGAACTGACAACTTCACAAAAGCATGGACTTTCAATGTTAGATGTCAAGAGGCTAGTGTCTCCTGATATTGAGTTGCTGTGTGACCTTTGGAAATTTATGTCTCTCTGTTTCTTCTTCATGTGGAAAGTAAAACCACTACTGCACAGGAATGTAGTGGTGCTCAAATAAGAGAAGAGTATGAGGAAAAATGCAAATATGAGCCATGATTTTAATTATGTGTTTTTATTCGCCTCCTCTTATTTGAAACAACTGCAGACCAATTGTGTGTATATGAGGAGGGGGCAGGGAGAGAAGAGAGGAGTGGGAGAAAGCTTTTTCTTCATAAAAAGGAGAGTGGTTTTACATAATTCCAGTCACATTACTCACTCTACTGTCTAAAAGAATATTTCTTAATTTTCTTTTAACTCATGCCCAACTGAACATTTGTCTAACTTTTAGTAATTTGTATAATTAAAACAAAACCTATTTCTCTTTTTCTAAGTAAAATATGATTTTGCAACATCCGGTATGCTTTCTCAAACTATCTCTTCTTGAAATGAGGTTATGCCCTAGCCTTGGGGGATAGAGAATTCATCCCAAATTGTTGGGTGGCCTCAACTTGGTCACTCTTGGTCACTCACCTTTTCTGAGCCTCAGTTTCCCCTTCTGCAAGATGAGGGGCCCTGACCGGCCCTGCTGTGTGGGGACAGGTCCTCCAAGTTAGGCGTCCCTCATGGCGCGGGTCAGACTGGAGCACAGGCAGGGCTCCCCTTGGTGAGAACAGTTTCTCTCAGGGGACTGTCTCCTGGAGATTTAGTGTGATATTTTTTCTCACCCTCAGGAATCTGGCCAAACTCCAGGGCCGCCTATCACGAGCAGTTTTGTTTGCTTGCAATTTGCAGAGTTGTGAGGGGTAAAGGACTGGCTTTGACTATTCAATCAGCCTGGTGGGGGTGGGGAGCTGCCTGAGGCCAGAGGTGTGGACTTTTCCCTCTCTTTTAGGAATTGGGGCATTCATCTGTGGGCTTTAGTGGAAGTGTGCATGTGTGGTTGTGTGTGTGGGGGGTAGTGTAGCACCCCACTGGGCAACTATTTGGGGCCAACCACTGTCTTGTTAGACGTCCTCTTATTCAGTGTTCAGTTAGGTCTGTGGAAGTTTATTCCCCTCTTACAGATGGAGCTACTGAGGCGGGGAAGAATATGCAATTGTTTCCAGCCACATGCCTGCAGGGATTTGCCCCTAGCTTTGTGACCTCTGCAGCTGCAGGTGAGCAGATGGGAGTTAGAGGAGAATGTTTCAGTGGGTAATGGGTCTGTTTCTCCATGCTGACCCTTTTCAGGTTGACTGAGGAGGTTTTGACAATGCCTCCCGGCAACTGATGGTGTGTACTAGGTGGCCTGGGATTTGGGAGGCTGCTCTGTGAGGGCCAGTCCTTCAGGATGGGGGCTGGTCTCCCTGGGCTGTGGTTGCCTGCCCCTCCTGAGGTCCAAGGGTTTGGAGAAGGGGACCATGTCCTTGTTGGTCTTCTCCCTTGACATTCCCAGCCCTGGATCTGAGATAGACGTCCAGCACAGGGGCCATAGGGCAAGGTAGAAGGATGCAGTAAGGAGTATGTGCTGTTAGGGTCTGGCACACCGAGACTCAAATCATGTTCTGCTACGTGCAACCTGTGTGGCTTCAGGCAAAGCCTGGCCCACTTTCAAAACTCAGTTTACCCAACTGTAAAATGGGCATGATAAAATTCTTCTGTAGGATGACTTGAGATGAGGCATGGAGGGAGAACCAGATGGAGTTCTTCCCAGAGTGGGAACTCAAGGGATGTTCCTCTTTGTAGGAGACCCTATAGCAGAGGAAAGGCCCACCCTTCCCCAACTCCAGCTGTTCAGAGGTAATAGCAAGAGACATATATTTCATAGGCACTAAACTCTACTTGGAAAGAGAAAAGACAAAAAAGGGAAAAAGAAAGAGACAGGCCTGCCAACAGTTAGTCATCACCAGAGTGATGCTCAGAAGCCTCCGTGCAAAACGTCTTTCCAGTGAGGAGATGACACCTCAGAACAGATCACACCACAGTCATAGAGCGTGTCCCCCCATCTCCAAGAACCATCCTGGGTCAGCCAGCAGTGGGGTCCATTTTTACAAGGGGACAGCAAGAACTGGCAGCCTGGGAGCCTCCCCTGTCTGGAGCTGAGGGACAGGGCTGACTGGGCATTGCAGAGCCAGAGACAGAAACCCTCCAAGTTCAGAACTGTGCGTATCCAGTTTGTTTTTAATCAAACTCCCCACTCTGACACTTGGGCTCCATTCAACCATTTAAAAAGTTCCACTAGCAAATAAACACTTAGCCAAATATTTGCCTTTATGTATTTTCAATAGTAAATGCCAGCTATATTGCTCATCTCCTTCTAGCACCCTGACTGGGCCCGCCCCAGCGGCTCTGAGTTGGGCAGTCTTTCCAACGATGGGTGGGAGCCCCGTCCTGACCTCCCACCATGGTGTCCAAGAGCAGAAGTTCCCATCCTGGTAAAAAAATGGCCCCCTTCCTCCCCAAGGCAGACTTGCTTAGGATGGTTACATAGGACTTGAACTGAGAGAACTCAGACCCTGGAAATACACCTACTCTTCCCTCCTCTCCTCAGCCCTGCTACTGCCCCCGCCTCTGCGGGCTCAGTTGCCCATCTGCCGTGGTCAGCACACCTCTGATGAGCAGGGCCAGCTCATGGTGTACATGCCATCTTCCTGTTATCCCATCCTCCTGTTTCCTTACCAATTCAGATTTTGTTCCAGATGGTAATGCACCTGGTGCAAATGCTCGCTGCTTCTCTTGCCCTGGTAGTTAAATCTTAGAACCTGCATTGAGACATCACTGAGGGGAGATTGTGGAAATCCTGTTGAACAGCCTCAAGGAACATATACTTTCCTCCGCTTTTCCTTCCTTCTTTTAACTGTTTAGATGAAATACCCGAAGATAGAGCCTGAGCCTGGTGACCATGAGGATGGGAAACGTGTTAGAAATAGGAAAGCATAAAGACAGTGGTGCCTTGATCGCTGTAGTAGATGCATTTGTTCAAAAAACAGTCAAGTACTTCTCTGCAAGCCCTACTTCAGGTCTCTTTCTGTGAGCAGAGAGCCCTTTCCTCCCTAACTCATCCAAGTGTGGCCACATGACTCATATTGACTGGTGCCATTGAGAAGCGGTGTCATTCTATGATTTCATTATTACTCTTCTCTTTGACATGAGACCACAAGTCCCAAATAGGGGACTGCTTCCTCAGCTTGGATCTCAGAAAGAGGATAACAGAAGCAAGCAGAGCTGCAATAAAGGGCATTTATTGGGTATAAGAAATGAACTTTATTTTTGTAAGCCACGGAGACTTGGGGATTGTTTGTTACAGCAGCATAACCTAGGGGAAGCTGACTAAGGTGTCCCTGGTGGCATGTGATGTTGCCATGCTAGAGTCTAGACTTTCTGCTTCATGAAGAAGAGGAACTATTTTCCGGTTGAGCTGCTGCTATGTGAGGCCATTCATGTAATAGATTGAAAATACTGGTTCTCTTGCACTTCATAAATAATTGGTAACTATAATTAGGGTAATTTACAGATGCACTTTTTAAAAAACTGGAATATTCTTTTTTATTGAAGGGACTGAATTATAGCAGTCTATAATTTTCAGCTGTGTATCATTAAAAATTAATATGTCAGATACACATTTTAGAAAGGACTCAATTTATGTAAATCTATAATTATCGATGAGAAACACTGATGGGTGATTTTTATAAAGGAAATTCCCTTTTGTTAATAATCCAATTAATTCATGTGTATTCATAGTAAAAATTAGACACCACAAAAGGCTATCAAGCCAAACCCTCAACTTTTTCCTCTAAGCATTGGTGGGGTGGGGGTGGGGGTTAGGGAGACCAGGAGATCTGGCCAAAAATTTTTTTTATATAAATTTTTTAAATTTACATATATTTGACATCAGTTGTAATCCCCATGTATTCCCCATCACCGTGACACCAGTGCACCATCATCTCAGTCCCCCGTGCTCCCGTCTGCCCTCCACCCTTTCCCTCTTCCCTCCCCACCAAGTGTCCCCAGTTTGTCTTTGTCTTTTCATTTTGGTTTTTGTTTCTTTCTTGTTATTATTATTATTATTGTTCTTATTCCTTTCCTTGATCTTTATTTGGTTCCCTTATATTCCTCCTAGGGGAGGAACCATCTGGTATTTTTCTTTTGCCTTCTGACTTACTTCGCTGAGCATAATCCCTTCCAGTTCCATCCATGTTCCTATGAATGCGTCTAGTTTTTCATTTTTTTACTGCTGAGTAGTATTCCACAGCTTCCCGATCTACTCATCTGTTTTTGGGCATTTGGATTGTTTCCAGGTCTTACCTATTACAAAGAGTGCTGCTATAGGTGTGCAGGTATTCTTTTGAATCAGTGTCTTTTGGGTATATTCCTAGGAGTGGGATTGCTGGATCATATGGAAGTTCCATTCTTAGTAGATTGAGGAAGGGCCATACTGCTTTCCATAATGGTTGGACCATCTTGCATTCCCACCAGCAGTGTAAGAGAGTTCCTTTTCCTCCACATCCTCGCCAACATTTGTTTTTGCTACTTTTTTTGATATGTGCCATTCTCACTGGGGTGAGGTGGTATCTCATAGTGGTTTTGATTTGCATTTCTCTGATGACAAGAGAAGTTGAGCATTTTTTCATATGCCTGTTGGCCATTTGTATTTCCTCTTTGGAGAATTGTCTGACCAAAATTTTAAGGAGGCCTTAACTTCCTTAAATTTTGCCCCTAGACTCTTCTGATGAGTCACTCTAGCCCTGGACCTACTAAGCATTGCATGTATTATATGTGGAGATTTCTATAGTTAATTTTTAAAAACTGAAATAACATTTTATGATGAATTTTTAAAAATTCAACAATGAATCAGGATCTGCTTGTCTCAATTCCTGTAACTATCTCAAACTTTTAACAACTGTGTGGTATTCTGTACCATGAATGAATCGTAATTTAACCTTTCCCCTGCTGATGAACTTTTGCATCTTAACTTTGCTATTACAACATTTCTTAGTTTGGGTTCTTATATCAAAATATCATAGACTGGGTGGTTCAAACAAGACATTTATTTTCTCATAGTTCTCGAGGCTGGGAAGTCCAAGATCACGGTGCTGGTAGATTTTATCCCTCATGAGGGCCCTCCTTGCCTCCTCCCTGTGTGCTCACAGGGCTTCCCCTAGGTGGGTACACATGGACAGGGCAAGAGTCCTCGGGTCTCTCCCTCTTTTTGCAGAGGTACTAATCCCATCTGGAGAGCACCTCCCTTATGACCTCATCCACACCTCATTAGCTCCCAAAAGTCCTACCTCCAAATTGGGGAGAAGGGTTTCAACATAGGAATGTAGGAGGGGGAGACAAGCATTTAGTCCATAACATAATGAATGTTATGAAATAGATAACATAGGCCATAGATGCTTGCAAAAATTTCTAGGTGATAGATTCCTAGAAGTAGAAATGCTAGGTAAAAGCGTCTTTTACATTTTGAAAACTGTAACCGAAGTATCCTTGAAAAGTGTTGCACCAGTTTGATTTCCCACCAATAGTGCAGGTTTAACTTGAGGTTAGAATTATCTGCAGGACTTCTTTAAATAGCCAGCTGTCTTGTGATTGCTCCTCATTAGATTTGCATGCCATCTTTCAGTGGTCAGTTTTTACCTAAATCCAAACAAGTTGGCTGCCTTCTAGATCAGTCCTTTTCCTGACATATAGCTCCACTGGGCCTTGATGGTTCTGGATTTTTCCACCTAGAGTGGGTCTGTGTTCGAGATGGGGAAGCATGTAATCTGAAAGCTTATACCATGGGTCAATATTTCATAATCGTCCCCCAACTTCTCCAAAGATTGGCACAGAAGAATGAGTTGTCCTGTGTGATATCAGGAAGTGACAGTTATAGGGAGCAGCTCTTTGAATAAAAGGAAATTGTTTAATTTCAGTTTCTATATTTTTGACATTAAAAGCGTGATGAGGAATAGTGCTACACCACCTTTACAAAGTGGCCGAGTGCTAGATATTTTGACCACTTGCCATTCTTGAGATCCTCCTTTCCCCTCCTCTCATACTTTCTCTACAGTTCTGTATGCCAACTTCTATCCATCCACCTTCTAAATCAGGATTTGGCAAGCTGTTGTCCATGGCTCACATCTGGCCCGAAACCCCCTTATGTAATAAAGTTTTGTTAGAACATGGTCATATTCATTTGCAAATTCTGTAGGCTGCTTTTGCAACAAGGGGCAGTGTGGTTACAACAGAGATTGTATGGCATAAAAAGCCTGAAGTATTTATTATCTGGCCTTTACAGATAAAGCATGCCAACCTTCTGCTCTAAATGCCTTTTGAGTTTTCCCCTCTTCTCTATTAGTTCATATAATTTTGCTTGGACTTTGGCAGTAGCCAATAAGTTGTTCACAGTGGAGGTGAACACTCTTGAACACAAATGGAAGGATGGTAGGTTCTGAAATACTTTTACTTCTCAGAGTGCCTGTAGTCTACGTGCATCGCCATCTGAAGCCCTATGAGTCTGGTGGCTGTTATCAGTCATCTCTCTACTCTTATTTACTTGTGTGACCCACAGATACTCAAATTTTGGTAACTTCCTCTTCAGAATAAGAAAATAACACCTCCTTCATCTTCCAGCCCCTAATGACTGTTGAGTTTCCCAACCATGCTACTCATTGTCTCACCCCTTTGTCCTCCTGTCCAGGGGTCCCTTCTTGTGCACTTGGTGAGCTGCCTCTTTTTCAGTGATGCTTTTTAAACTCCATCATTAACAAAGGTATTTACTCCTTCCTTAGTGCTCCTGGTAAACCACTCAGGGCAGGCCTCCACTGAAGCTCTTAGACGGTATTTCTGTAATTACATGTGTCTTCCCCTGTTTTTCCCATTCATTTGTGGGTTCCAGCCTGAAGGGAGCTTACTGCATTCTCAGTATCTAGCAGGGCCTGCCCCATACAGGTATCAAAAAAATATTTGTTAACCAAATTGACACTAATATGCATTGAACTCTTGCTTGGAACCAATCATATCTCTCAGAAACTCACAACCACTCTGTGGACCAGGCACTGCTGCGTCTCCACTTCACAGCTGGGGCAGCTAAGGGTATATAGGTCACAGAGCTTGCAGGATATAACCCTGGGCAGTTAAGCTCCCAAACTCAAGCTCTAAGTCCCCTGCAAATGAATGAATGAATTTGTGAGACTCTATGAATGGCAGACAGGAGAATGCTACATGACTCTGTGAACCACATTAGTAGGGTTTGCAAAAGAAAGACACAAACATTTCAGGAGACCTGGCAGAGATGGAGCCTTGGGAGAGTCAGGGCTTACAGAGTTCAGGGAGGGTTTCAAGTAAGTGAAAAACTCAGACCCTGTGAACTCTTGGGAGTGCTTGAAGAAGTTGTGGGGTCATGGTTATACAAATATAGCCTGCACCGCTACATGGGGGGCAAAGCAAAATAAGCACCAACCTTGACATCTGTGGTGTGTCTACTATGCTCTGACACTGTGCCACTGAGCTTCACATATGACAGCTCAGAGCATGAAAATGCCCCCTCTCCCACCAAAAAAATCCCTTTCTGATTGCCTTGGTTTTTATTGAGTAGCTATTATGTGCAAAGCCCTTATACAAGCAGATGCAGAGAGAACAAAATTGAACAGAACACTAGGGGGTCTCAAGCCTCGCAGAAGAGACAGAGTATGTAATTCTAGAAGTGTGCTCAGGCTTATCAGAGAGATACAGCCAGGGACACAGAGGGGACCTAATTCTGCTTGAAGAGTAGAGGAAGGCTTCACTATACCGTGTTTGAGCTGGGTTTTGGAGGGTGAATAGAAGTCTTCCAGGTGGACAAGGGAGGGAAAGACTTTCAGTGACAAGGCGGAGTTAGTGCCAAGGCACAGGAGCAAGAATGCCCGTGAGCATCCTGATATCTGCCAATAACCAAGTGGGCAGGAGTGGCAAGTGGGTGCTGATCTAGCGGGGGCTTGTAGGACATGCTGTTGAGCATGACTTCTCCTGTGAGGCAAATACAACCTAAAAAAGGGCTTTTAAAGCAGATGGCCTTTTTTTTTTTTCCCTTAAATGAGATGTTATGTGCATGACAGTAGTGCGGAGAAAAGGAGTGAGGCATAAATGGAAGTGAGGAGACTAGTTAGGGGCTACTGTTATTGAGCAGGATCTGAGCAGAGGACACAGGAGATGCAGAGGCTAAAAAGAGAGCCCTTAGTCCAAGACATGTTGACCTTGAAATGTTAAATATGCACTAGTCATTTGATTCTTGAAAATCTTTGTGATTACAATCCTTATTAGAAGGGGCTACAGGCATATCGAAACGGTACTGTGGCCAGCATCTGGGGAGTGTTCATTCTCTCTCTCTCTCTGTTTGTCTGTCTGTTTCCAAATAGTAGAATGAAAGTATCCAATCAAAGGAACAAATATGTACCACAGTGACTGTGCCAGTCTAAGCTAGTCCACCGGCAGTGGTGTGTGGTGTAGGAGAGACACAGGCAGGAAAGGTGAAAATTAAGGCGTGCCTAGGGCGGCATGAACAGTGTATTAGCATCTACTGATGGGTAACAAGTTACGCCTAATGTCAGCAGGTGAAGACGGCAAATATTCATTGTCTCGGATTTCTGTTGGTCAGGGGCTTGGGAGCGGCCTAGAAAGGTTGTTTGAGCTCAGCATCTCTCACAAGGCTGTAGCGGGGAGGAGGTGAAGCCCTGGTTGGGGCTGGACAATCTGGTTCTGAGAGGACACTCCTCTGGCGGGCAAGCTGATGCTGCTTTGGCAGCAGGACAAAGGCATTCCTTTCCACAGGGACAGTTTGAGTATCTCCATGACGTGGCCACTGGCTTCCCCAAAGGGAGTGATCCAAGGCAGTGAGGTGAAGTGCCATACCTTTTATGATGGTGCTTTGGCCTTCACATCCGCAGATCACTGTGGTTCTGCAGGTCTGTCCTGTTTGTGGGGCCTGTGCTATACCAGGATGTGAGCGTGGGGTGGGGAGGAGTGGTGGGAGCTGTCTTTGAGGTGGAAATGGGCCTTGGGCTGATAGGGTAGATGAGGTGTGGTGTAAAGGAAAGGGGGCAAGGCTTGGAGACAGAATCAGGTGAATCATCCCGTCAGTATTCTGAGATGAGCCTCTGTTGTCGTCTATGAGGGAGGCTCATAATCTAAACCTGAATGGACAGAGTGCAGGTCATTTTAGAGAGGTGTGTGACATGCATTTTGGAAACCACACGGCAGTTGGCATGGGAGTGTCTGAAGGAATAGCACACACAGAAGGGATCGAGGGGTGGGAGTTTAGATCTGACGAATCTAGATGGACTCCTTGAAAGATAGGTCATCCTTTGTTAATGTGGGTGCAGAAATCCAATTAATAACATTATGGATCTTTTGCTTGCCAGGAGCGGGACAATCAACCTTTCATTTCATTCTCGGTGATGCTGAGAAAGGGGATCGTGAAACATACGGCAGAGAGGAAGCAGTCTCAGGGAGGCTGAATAACTTGCTTTGGAGATGGGGGAGCAGGGGTTCCAAAATCAGGCCTACCTGGGACACGGGCTCAGCAGGACCTGGCCAGCGTCTGGCCTGGCTATATCTGAGGCCCACAGCGTTCTCAGTACTGGACTTTGTGATGCTGTGGCAAGAGGACAATGAAAGGAAGCCACAAGGCTTCTCCTAGTCTGCATACCCCAAAGCCCTTGGTCCTAAGCTGTGGGGGTGGGGTGGGGTGTGGGTGTATGTGTGTGTATGTGTGTGTTGAGGTGGGGGGGTTTGGCCAGCCCAGCAGCTGCTGTTATCCCAAAGCTGGGGATTAGGGTGACGAGGCCCACAGGGCCCTCTGGAGCTGGCTGCAGGCCAGAGCTGCACGGGGCTGTGGACTCCTGGGAGTTCAGCTCCCAGGCTGTTCTCGGAAAAGCATTTGCAGCGAGGCCACTCCAGGTGCCAGGCAGGACCATCAATCGCTCACTCTTCGGAGCACTGAGTTTATAAAGTAGCAATTAAATAAGAGCTCTGTAAGTGCTTCTGGGAACTGCCCTGAATGCATTTTCCAAACATAAATAACGGGGACCTCCACTCGGTGCAGAGCACATGCAGAGCAGAGAGGGAGCTCTGAAAAGAAGGGGGCCCTGTTGTGCTGGTGAGCCGGCTACGTGCCCCTGGTGTGTGCACTCTGTGTAGGTGGCAAGTCCATTTGTCTTGCCTGCCTGGGTGGCATGTCAGCCTGCCCGGACAGGTTGAGGTGAGGGGATGGTGGCTGTGACTTGTACTTTGCTGGGAAGGCGCAGGAGATCACTGGCTGTTCAGACACAACGATGGTGACAGGCGAAGCAATAATGATGACTCTTCAGGTATTCACCGAGTACCTACTAGGTGCCGAGCCCACAAATCCCCTCACAGTGGGCGTTTGGAGACTTGTCAAAAGTGACAGAACCAGGAAGACAGAAGGGCCCTGACAAGCCTCCAGCCCCTTCCATCATTCAGGCCCTTGTTATATGCTGGGCGCTGTTGTAATAGTTTTATATGAATGAGCTTAGGTCCACCAACAAACCCATGAAGTAGGTACTCTTGTTATCCTGTTTTGCAAGGGGGAAACTGAGGCACAGAGAACTTGTCTCTTGCCCTCAGTGTGCACTGGAGCCAGTGCCCCAGCTGTCAGCCCTCACGGTGCCTCCTCATTCAGATCATCACACCTGAGCCCTGTCCGAGGCGCCAGTCTGTCCTTTCGGTTCAGGTTTGATTATTGTCAAATGTCTGTTCAGCCCAAGGCATGACCAGTGTGATCTGGCTGGGAGAAGCGTACGGCGCTGAGCCGTCCTGCCTGCTCCCTTTCCTCAGCGGGCCCTCCTGGTCTCATCAGTAGCCTCAGCACACCCTCCTCCCCGCACTTGGCAGTGTCGGGTCCCCAGGGCCACAGCTGCTGTGCCCCGCTCTGCTAACTCATACCTTGATCTGCTGACCTGCCCTTCTCGATGCTCATCCCCAACTCATCCACCTGGACGATTTAAAAATACCAAAGTGATGATGCAGGGTCACTTACGCTTAAGAGGATTGCCTGTCTTCGCCCCTGTCCCTCCCCTACCACCCAGCCAAATTGGGCACCCTTCCTTCGTGAATATCGCCATCGGGACACACGCCAGACTCACTCGTAGTCTCGTTGTTTTTCTAGTCTGTGCAGGTACTGCCGTTACCACTCCTGGCTCACTCATAGCGGCATGCAGGTGAGAGGCTGATCAGAATCAGTATGAACTTGGGCTCTGCCACTCACTTGCTGTGTGTGTGTGGCCAAGTCACTCCACATCTCTGGGCTTCCGTTATCTCACCTGTAAAACAGAAACAACGATATCTTCCTTGGTAGGATGCTTCTGAGGGTTAGCTGGGATATGGAAAGCAAAGGTATCTGGCATGTAGTGCGCACAGAATAATGTTAATTTCCCCGCAATGGACTCTCAGCATAGCAGAGCATAGCTCACTGGGGGACTCCACATACAGCCCATTGCAAAGCACGTCTGTCATGTTTGCTGCATTCCACCAAGGCGGGGTCTCACGGCTTTCTGTGGAGGACCCTGACCGCAGTGCAGGGCAGAGCTCAATTTTCTCTGGCGTTCTCAGAGCCATGAAGCGCGCTTCAGCACCAGCTCTGTCGTGTCGAAGTGAAGCGTCTTGTTCTTGAATGCTGTCTTCTGGCAGTCTCTCACCGGAGGATCCCATCGTAAAAAGCCCATCAAAAATCTGGCCTCTGTTCATTTCTGAGCTGGGAGTCAGTGATTTCCCTGTCTCAGACTTGATTGAAGTTGCCAGTGATTAAGAAACTCATATATTTTCACACTCATTAAAAGAAACATGATGTTCACTTTTCCAAGAAAAGCCATCCTTGTTTGTAGCCCCTGTAATATATTGGGAACGCCTCTTAATTGGCTTCTAGGACCCAGTGTCAGAAGTCAGACCCAAGTTTGTTTATTGACACAAGGAAAAAAATAAAACGTCGTATAATTAGTTGAGTGACTGACTCTAAATTCAGTAACTCCCATCGGTATGTGGCCTTGTCAGGGTTTAAGATTCCATTTTGGGTTATGAAAGAGGCCGGGTCCTAGGTAGTCCAGACGCGGGCCGCCCTGCATCATAGCTATTGTACAAATGGGCTCACTGTGCTGTTTGTGTTAAGATGGAAAACTTTTACATGTTTGATTTTTATGCAAGTCAATTAACTTGTTTTTTATAACTGTAAGGGCTTGCTTTGCAAATAAGATTACTTACCACTATAAATTATGGGAACATAGGGGCCTATTCAGACAAAATGTTACACACCCCTAACCCGTGCACCAGGCTGCATGCCGGCCTTCTGCAGGGGGGACAGCCGAGGCAAATGGACAGAGAGGTGAAGGAGGAGGGAGGGGTTATTTTGGTGCATTCTAAGGGGCCCTTCCAAGAGGGATGCAAAGAGGGAATGGGGGGGGGGTCTGGGGGTGGGGACTGGGAAGTGAACCAGAATACCCTTCTCTGTGCTGCTTACCCCCACCCCAACTCTCCCAGGTTGCACAGAGCTGGCCAAGGCCTTCCCTTACATGGCAACGTAGGAATCTTGTTTTTTTTTTTTAATGTTTGCTTCTTGGTGACAGCACATCCCCCTGAAGGTTGACGTTTGGGGCAGGACTAAGTCTGGGCTTTATCCTCACTGTCATCTTGTCACCCTTCCTTCAATGATGGACTATCCCGGCATTTAGGGGGCACCCCCTTCCATAGCACAAGTGGACAGGGTGAGGGCAGGGAAGAGGGAGGGAGAGGAGCAGGCATTCCTGCAGGATGCTGGACGCTGGTGGGGAGAGGCGTGGAGGGCTTCAGCAGGGTCGAGAGAGAGGAGATTCAGCCCCAGTGCCCTCCCTGCCTGTCCTGCGTGGAGGCCACTGCGGTTCCACATAATGTTCTGGAAAGTGAGTCTTGGCTCCTTTGTGAGCTTGGATGGGTTCCTTCCTGTTCTGGGACTCTGACTTTTTCTTCTCGGTGACATGGAAAGCAGAAAACCCAGCCTGGCATTCTGCCTACGGGCCTGTTGTCACACATGAATCTCAACAGGGGGGATTTGCTCCCCAGCTCCATCAGATATTTGGCAATGTCTTGGGCATTTTGGTTGTCACAACTGGGGGTAGGGGTGGATACTGGTACTTAGAAGTTAGAGGCCAGGGATGCTGTTAAACAGTCCTCCCACCACAAAGAACTGTCTGGCATGAAATGTCCATAATGTCAAATTTGAAAACTCTTGAGTATGGAATTGTACCGCCTCTCCACAATGGCATCAGGGAGACGAGACCTTCCGGGCACTGACCAGTCTTTGGGACAAGATTTGGTTTACTGAGGAATCAACAGAGTACCTAGTCACTCCCATAGAAAGGGGCGGGGCTTCAGCGGAAACAGAGACCGCGTCATCTTCATGCACCAACAGGACACTCTGGTGGTTCTGTGCTTTGGGAAGCCCATTCCACCATACAAGCCCCATGACAGCCTGTAGGGGTCGCTGGGGAGGTAACAATATAATTACAATAATCCTAAAAGGATTAGGATTATCATTATTTTGACTCTGCTGATAGAGAAACTGGAGTTTAAAAATGGGAAGTTCCTTGTTTAAAAATCACACGGCAGAATCTCCAAGCGCTTCTCACACTTGGTGCAGAGAGCAGGATGCGTATTATCATATTATCATGAAACACCAGATTTGAGGCAAAGTCAAATGTCATTGTCAAATGTCATCGGCCAGGCATGATCTCATCACATTTGCAAATACTTCCCAAAGGGAGGCCTTCCTTCTTAAGATAATTATTCTCTCCTCCACACACCTTGAGTACTTTGTACCCACTTGCATTGGGCCATGGCCCGTGGCCTCCGTGTCTGTCACCTCTATTGAATTGGGGGCTCTTTGAGGGTAGGGACCATATCTTAATCATCTTGACAGGCCTCTTTGAGCTGCAGTTTCCTCCTGCCTGACCAGGTAGACCTCTGTTAAGTGTCTGTGGAACACCTGGATGAAATAAACACTCTAACTTTTTCTAATGCTCCAACCTCTGCACTCTACCCTTCATCCCCTGCGTCCTAGCTTGCTTGAGGTCGCCCTTGGGTGCTCAAGGCAGAGAGAGAAAAAGATTTTGGGGGAGTATGAGATGTTATTGAACTCTGAGCATTCCGTCTTATTTTTTAAAGCATGGCTTTGAAAAACTGAAACACTCATTGGTAACAAGGGGCACTGGCCCCTAGGGAATCCAATTTTCATAAGAAGTAGACAGCATCCCAGCTTACAAATAAATCTCTTCTCTGACTCTATGGATCATCAAAGAGATTCAAAGATCCTCAGAGAGATGAAGATTTAGATGAAAACTAGACACACCCAGAGCCCACAAAACTCTCCAAATGCGTGGCCCCCGCATTTTGAGATGGCAAGATTCAGAGCTGGGCTGACATGGTTCCCACCCTGTGCCACTCATGAGGTGTGCCCCCTGCACAGAGGCCGAGGGAACTCTTCAGTTTTCTTGACCATAACTTTGTCCAAGTTCAAGTCCAATGTCATTTTGCATTAAGTTCTAGTCTAGATGCTGTGGGCCAGAGCACCAAAGACAGGCATTTATTTATTTATTTTACTTTATTTATATATATTTGACATCAATTGTGGTCCCCATGGATTTTCCACCACCATTTCACCCGTGCACCATCACCTCAGTCCCTTGTGCTCTTTCTGCCCTCAACCCATTCCCTCCCCTCTCCCAACAAGGTAAGACAGACATTTAGTTCTCTAAATCATCAGTGGTTTTGAGGACACACTCTGTTCATTCCTTTATTCACTCATTCATTCGTTCATCCTACAAACTTTTTAAAGCACCTTCCATACAAAGGACTGTGTGTCTCTGGGAAAATTAACTTTGGTGAGATCCTGTTTTCTCTTCTATATAGAAAAAATAATTAAATTATCCATGGGATGCCAACTTATCCTCAGTGTTACAGAGAAAAAGGAACCCTGGTACACTGCTGGTGGGAATGCAAGCTAATCCAACCATTATGGAAGGCCATATGGAGGTTCCTCAGTCTACTAGAAATGTAAC